>CAUYLG010056710.1:0-45881 GCA_963573385.1 Cacajao melanocephalus
GTGGCTCCTCCGCCGGGAATCTCCTAGTCTGTGGGCAACAAAAATTCGTCTGAAAGTGCGGCGTCCACTCGCTCTCTGCGCTTTCACTGGGAGCTACAATCCTGAGCTGTTGTTAATCGGCCATCTTGGATCTCTCTTCCAATAGTAACACTTTTCAAAAGAAGACATACATGCAGCCAACAAGCATATAAAAAAAGTTCAACGTCACTGATTATTAGAGTAATGCAAATCAAAACCACAATGAGATACCACCTGACACCAGTCAGAATAGCTAAGAAAAAGTCAAAAAATAACAGATGTTGGCAAGGTGGTGGAGAACTAGAAATGCTTATATACTGTTGGTGGGGGTGTAAATTAGTTCAACCATTCTGGAAGCCAATGTGGCAATTTCTCAAAGACCTAAAGTCAGAAATATCATTCGACCCAGCCATCCCATTACTGGGTATATACCCCCCAAAATATAAATTGTTCTATTGTAAAGACACATACACATATGTGTTCATTGCAGCACTATTCATAATAGCAAAGATACAGAAACAACCTAAATACTCATAAATGGTAGGCTGGATTAAAAAATGTGGTACATGTACACCATGGAATACTACATGGCCATAAAGAAGACTGAGATCATGTTCTTTGCAGCAACATGGATAGAGCTGGTGAACATTAACCTTAGCAAGCGAATGCAGGAACAGAAAACTAGATACATGTTCTCACCTGTAAGTGGGAGCTAAATGATGAGAACACATGGACACATAGAGGGAAACAGCAGACTCTGGGACCTCTCAGTGGGTGAAGGGTGGGAGGAGAAACAGGGTCAGGAAAAATAACTAATGAGTACTAGGCTTAATACCCAAGGTATGAAATGATCAGTACAAAAAAAACCCATGGCACACGGTTACCTATGTGAAAATCCTGCACACCCTTCACATATACCCCTGAACTTAAAATAAGAGTTAAAAACAGATTAAATTGCTTACTTTAATGTGTATATGTGTAAGCATACATATAAAGGTATAAATATAATATGCATATACAATATATGCTACCAAGCGTTTTATCTTGCAAGTCTGTTGAGGTATCAGTATAATCTCTAGCTTTGAATTGCAAAACTGTTCACATGGCTGGAAGTAAAGAATAAAAAAAGCTATTTTTTCTTTAAATTACATAAGCTTTTATAGCTTTTACATAGCATATTTCTTTAGCCTAAAATACCTTCTTTCCAAGATATGTCTACCTGAAAAAATTCTATACTTCTTTCAAGAAACAATTCAAGTGTCACATGGTCTGGGGAACTTTTCTTTATTACTATTTAGGTAGTTAATTTTTCCCTAATCTGTGTTTTCGTAGCACTTTGCTTACACAGCATTTTATTCCCTTTTATGTTGTTTTATTTATTTGTTTACTTCTATTTCTCTCCCACCAAACTATGATCTGCTAGAGAACAGCAACCATGTCTTTTTTGAGCTTTGCAAATTAAAGATTGGAGAAAGGATACCCTATTTAATACATGGTAATGCAAAAAGTGGCTAACCATATGCAGAAAACAGAAACTGGACCCCTTTCTTACAACTTATACAAACATTAACTCAAGATAAATTAAAGATTTAAATTTAAAACCCCAAACCATAAAAACCCTACAGGAATATCTAGGCAGTACCATTCAGCACATAGGCAGGGGCAATAGTTTTATAACGAAATCACCAAAAGCAATCACAACAAAAGCCAAAATTGACAAATTGGATCTAATTAAACTAAAGAGCTTCTGCACAGCAAAATAAACTATCATCAGAGTGAACAGGCAACCTACAGAATGGGAGAAAATTATTGCAAACTATCCTTAACCCTTTTTCTAACATTTTGCTGGCCAGAGCTGGACTTACCTTGTTCTGCTGGTCTTTCCCCCTGCTGGCACAGGTGTCTCACCTTTCCGCCCACAAGGTTTCGGGCACGTGGCCTTGAACCATTTTGCTGCTGCTGCTGCTGCTGCTGCCTTTCCTTTTCCAGGGGAGAATTTTAGCTATCCTCCCCTGCCCTTTCCAAGGTCTTTTTTATTTCTCTTTTTACTTTCCCTTTGCTCTTCTAGCCTCTAGGCCATCTGAAATGATTACACATCTTGCAGCGAGGAACCACTTACACTGCTTTCTCGTATGTACATGTACACTTATTTCACCTTTGGAATTTTGACTAAAGCTTTAAGCCCTTCTTTTATAGCTGATTGAAATTTATTATGTAAATTTACAAAATTAAGGGTAAATAAGGCTTGTGCAAGTGGTGTTGCCTTTTAAGGTAGAAAGCAGGTTTTGCAACTTATCAGTTAATTAGGGAATTCTTTTCTACTGAGAAGCAAAGCTATATGGCTTGCTTCTAATTGCTCCTTACTAATTCATGGGGTAGTTGTAATTTCTTTTCCTTCAGATGTTACTGCTTTACGTCAATTAGATTTTAAAAGAGCCACATTTAAAGGTCTTACAAATCCTTAAATTTTACTTAAATTTCAGCAGAGAATTACAATGTGGGATGTTACTTGTTTACGAAGAACACACAAAATTTCTTTGTGGGACACCTGTAGAGTGCAGCGTGTAGGTGTCTGGACCTGGACCTGCCCAGCTGCTGCTTGCTGTTTGCAGTTTTTGCCGGCATTTTGCTTCTGTGGCGCTCCCCAAGCCCGGGCAGCAGCTGCTGTCTTTGGGCTGAGACTGTTTGGCTTGAACGCCGCTGCTGAAGCAGCAAGTTTCACTTTTGAAACGGCCTCTGATAACTCTAACGGAGAAATGTCAGGTGGATCTGGCCACTCTTTGATAAAATACTGAGGAGGGGCTGACAGACTCCTTCTTTTTCCTCATTTACTTTTTCTTTTTTCTTAGCTGGGTTATCTTTAATCATCCCAGTTATAGTCTGCTTTTTTCCCATCTCCTTCTTTATAAAGCAATGAAAGGCAAAGAAAGTAACAGAAAAACAGTACGAAAACACAGATTCATTGAGAACTGACAGAGCAAGCAACTAATACTATCTCTCCCTCTTCTTAAGAGGTTTTTTCTTTTAGCTCGTCCCATTTGTTACCATGGCATCTTCCCGAGTGGATCTACTTACCTTACCTGTAGCACTGATTAGTTTCATCCTTGGGGTTCCTTTGTCTTTCGTTTCTACACTTTACCATGCTCAGGTGTGCCTTCACAGAAATTGTTGAGCTCCAAAGTTGGGTGCCAGAATGTAGGGAACCAGCCCCACATCACACCCGTGGGTACCCCAAGTTCGGTGGCAACAAAGGAATGAGAAAAAAAAAGATTAAGAGAGAAAGTGGCACCAGGGGTCATCACTCGTTACTGGAGGAGACAGTAAAGGCCCCAGCTCTGATCATCCACACTATTTATTGATTACCATCACTTCAATCTATAGGGTAGGGGTGGAGTGATGGTGGGGAGAAGGTGACGTGATGGTGGAGTGAATCAGTGAGCCAGAACTGGTGTGTCATTCTAAAGATCGGTAACAGTGATAACGGTTCTAGGAGTTTCACAAAACAAGAACATGTGGTTATCTTTAGCCTGTTATCTACGTACAGCTGGTGGAACATGGACCTTACGAGGAGCCTACAGGTCTGGCTATGTCATAGTGCTACGAAAGAGTTTTACGTCCTTGAGCACAATGTTTGTGGTAACAGAGCCTAGGTCACCCTGCACCGGAACATGAGGCATGGAGAGGCTTTCCTCCTCATGGGCCTCCTGCCATCTTCTGCAGTTTGTTGTTCCTTGTTTACGTGTTACTCATAACCAATTTATGTGGGCACTCTGTAGGTCCTTTCTCCTCTGCTGCTTTTCCCAACATGAGTGTAAATTAGTTCAACCGTTGTGGAAGACAGAGTGGTGATTCCTCAAGGATCTAGAACCAGAATTAACATTCAACCCAGAAATCCCATTATTGGGTATATACCCCCCAAAATACAAATCATTATTTTGTAAAGACAAATGCACGTGTATGTTCATTGCAGCACTATTCACAATAGCAAAGATATGGAACCAGCCCAAATGGCCATCAATGATAGACTGGATAAAGAAAATGTGGTACATACACACTATAGTATACTATGAAGCCCTAAAAAGGAATGATATCATGTCCTTTGCAGGGACATGGATGAAGCTGGAAGTCACCAGACACTACATGTTCTCACTCATAAGTGGGAGCTGAACAATGAGAACCCAAAGACACAGGGAGGGAAACAACACACACTGGAGCCTGTTGATGAGAGTGAAGGGAAGAAAAGCATCAGGACAAACAGCTAACGCATGCGGGGCTTAACACCTAGGTGACAGGTTGATAGGTGCAGCAAACCACCATGGCACACGTTTACCAGTGTAACAAACCTGCACGTTCTTCACATGTATCCCAGAACTTAAAGCATATTAAAAATAATCCAATCTTACCATTTGCCTAGAATAAACCATCCTAGCCAGACTTATTCAGTAAGCAGCACTAATGACCGCTGCAGTTGACAATCAGCAATAAATATATTCTTTGGATTCAGGAAGCATCTTCTGCATCACTGGAAAACATATGTTTGAAAGTCACAAGAGAAAGTCTGGAGGGAATAAATCACAGAATACTATGTTTAAATTCAAACTAAAAGCAATGTCTTAACTATAACACTGTAAATTGATATGTCAATATTCTCGTTTTTATTATTATCATTTTTTAAATCTCATTAATTTTACTCTAGTTCATGCCAATTTTAGGAGCCACAAACTTTGCTGAAGTTTTCAACAATAACCAATAAACATGCCAAAAATATTGTGGGAATATCACAAAGCAAGAGGAAAATATTAACATTATATTTTGAGACTATTCTTTATTATTTTATTTTTTTAATTTTTTTATTGCATTTTAGGTTCTGTATTGCATGAAGAACATGCAAGATTGTTGCATAGGTACACACATGGCAGTGTGGTTTGCTGCCTCCCTCCCCATCACCTATATCTGGAATTTCTCCCCATGCTATCTCTCCCCAACTCCCCACCCCCTGCTGTCCTTCCCCTATTTCCCCCCAACAGACCCCAGTGTGTGATGCTCCCCTCCCTGTGTCCATGTGTTCTTATTGTTCAACACCCACCTATGAGTGAGAACATGCGATGTTTGATTTTCTGTTCTTGGGTCAGTTTGCTGAGAATGATGGTTTCCAGGTTCATCCATGTCCCTACAAAGGACATGAACCCTTCGTTTTTTATGGCTGCATACTATTCCATGGTGTATATGTGCCACATTTTCCCTATCCAGTCTGTCATCGATGGGCACTTGGGTTGATGCCATGTCTTTGCTATTGTAAACAGTGCTGCAATGAACATTCACGTATTTTGAGACTATTCTAACAAGTAGTTAAACTATGCCCCTTTTCATTAGACACTCATTTCAACTGTTCTAAATTAACTGTTTAGGGCTTGATTTTCACAAAACAGTATTGGAGTACAATATGGTATTAATCTGTGTCCCAAAAAGAAGGCAAATGCTGATAGCCAAGACAATAGGAAAAAGGCCTCAAAGGTATTCCAGAGAATTTCAGAGTAGCCTCTCCTATCACAGGCTCAGAAGTCTAAGAAGGAAGAATGGTTTCCTGGGCCAGGCTCAGGCCTCCACAACCCTGCAGAGCTTCAGGACACTGCTACCCACATCCTAGTCCCTTCAGCTCCAGCCATGGCTAAAAAGGACTCAAATACAGCTCGGACTGCTGCTTCAGAGAGCGCAATCCACAAGCCTTGGCAGCTTCTATGTAGTGTAATGCTCAGAAGTGCAAAGAATATAAAATATGAGGCTTGAGGACCTCTGCCTGGTATGAATAAAACATAAACATCCAGAAATAAGACTGCACAGAGACAGAGTCCACATGGAGAACCTCTGCTAGGGCATAGTGAAGGGAAAATGTGAGGTTGGAGCCCCCACACTGGGGTACTGCCTAGTGAAACTATGAAAAGAGGGCCAACATCCTCCAGCCCCCAGAGTGGTATATCCACTGACAGCTTGCACCACACACCTGAAGAATCCACGGCCACTCAGTGGCAGCCCGTGAGAGCAGCTGTGTGGGTCAACCCCTGAAAAGCCACAGGGGCAGAGCTTCCTAAGCCTCTGGGAGTCCACAACTTGCAGCAATGTGCCCTGGATGTGAGGAATGGAGTGAAAAAAATTATTTTGAAGCTTTAAAGGTTAATGCCTACCCTGCTGGGTTTAGAACTTGCACAGTGCCTGTAGTCTCTTTCTTTTGGCAAATTCCTCACTTTTAGAAAGAAAGCATATACCCAATACCTATAACCCCATCATATCTTGGAAGTAACTAACTTGTTTTTTATTTTACATGACCATAGGTGGAAGGGACTTGCTTTGTCTCAGATGAGACTTTGGACTTTGGACTATTAAGTTAATGCTGGAATTAGTTAAGACTTTGGGGGACTTTTCGGAAGGCATAATTGAGTTTTGAGTAAGAAGAACATGAGATTTGGGAGGGTCCAGGGGCAGGATGATATGGTTTGAATCTGTGCTCCTGCCCAAATATGACGTTGAATTGTAATCTCCAGTGTTGGAAGTATGGCCTGGTGGGAGTTGATTGCATCATGGGAGTGGAGTTTTCATAAATGGTTTAGCACTATCCCCACTTTGAACTGCATAGTGAGTGATTTCTAAGGAGATCTGCTTGTTTGAATGTGTGTAACTCCTCTCCTCTCTCATTCTCTTTCTCCTGCTCCAGCCATGTAAGATGTTCCTACTTCCCCCTTTGCCTTCCTTCAAGATTGTAAGTTCCCTGAGGCTTTCCAAGAAGTTGACGCCACCATGCTTCCTGTACAGCCTGCAGAATCATAAGACAATTAAACCTCTTTTCTCTACAAATTACCCAGTCTCAGGTATTTCTTTATAGCAATGTGAGAACAGAATAATACAGAGGCTGACCTACTTAAATAGGCTTCTTATATAGAACTGTTAACCAGCGTAAGGAAGGGTTAGTGGATAAGATCACAAAAAGCAAATCTGAGGAAATACAATGTCTAGATCTTCTTCTAACTAGTTGGTACTCTATCAAATAATGAAAAGAGAGAAAAGATACATTTTACCAAAAGTATTTTACAAATATAGTAATACAATAAAGGAATGTGATATAGTAAGCAACAGCCCTATTCTTGATTTTACAAGACATGAGTTTGAGGCTCAGTCTTTAGCTGTTATGATTTTGAAATTTTATCTAGTCTCTTAAAGCTTTAGTTTTCTCTTCTCTGAAACAGAAACATTATTACTTGATCTACCTTCCTCCTAAGACTATTTCAAGAATTATATATGACAATATATGTGACCTTTTGAAAAGGTAAATTATCAATGTTATATTTCTCCTTATCAGTTACATAAGCAGCACCCCTCAGAAAACACTTCGGATATTAGGTATTAAATTTCATAACTCACCTCAAGATTTTTTTTAAATAATGATATTCTTTATAACATTTGAAATAAAAAACAAATAATAACACTATTTTGTATAAAAATATAGTGGATACATGATACGAGTCATTTGTCAAAACCTAGAGAAATTTACAGCAAAAAGAAAGAACTTTACACAAAAATTAAAATATCTTTTAGAAAGTCAGCAGACTACAGGATTAAATGCAGAATATAATGAAACTAACTGTATTAGAAAATGTATGAAACAACCTTACTGAAGGAGGTGAGGAGAAAGGCACTAACCTCAGTAACTGTATAAATGATTGAAAACTATAAAGCCAGAAACAAAACACACAGTACTATTTACTAGTTGGTAAAGTTGTTTCCCTCAGGGGTATCTCTTAACAATTTTGAAATCATTATATATGTACACCAGGGTTGCAGGCACAAATAAGCAAATGGCGGGGAGTGCAAATTATTTTTCTCACTACTGAAAGAGGAGATTATAGATAAGCCAGAATGAATCAAATGGTGCTGGAATAGTGATAGAGCCACCAGTGTGAACTCATGGTTAGCTTAATATAGATATTGATTAATAAATACAGAAATAATTACAGATACCTGTGTATACATGAGTTGGTGTAAACATATATTTCCAATCTGTGTACACTAAGAAGACTTAGAAGCAATGACAGCTCAGAAGCAATGAGCATCCCTGCTACCCAGATTTTGATTTCTAATGCCATTTTCAAATTAAGAAAAAACAAACAAACAAAGCTCCATAGACAAATGGCTGGTTCAAGGACTGGGGAAAGGAATATGCAAGATGAGCTTAGGGACAAGACAGAACAAGGTGGCACAATAGAAGTGTCCACTGATTGTATCCCACACACACACAAAAATCAATTTAACAATATGTAGACAAAAAAAAATCACCTTCATAAGAACCAAAAATCAGGTGAGCACTCACAGTACCTGGTTTTAAATTCACATTGATGAAAAAGACACTTAAAAGATAGAAAAATCAATCTTAAAATCACTGAAGCCACCACTCTCCCACACCCCAGGTAGTGGTAGAGTGGTACAGAGAGCCTTTCTGTGAGCTGGGGGAAGGAGAATGTAACAATTATAAGGCATTGATATCAGTGCTGTCCTGTTATAGAGGAAAGGAAAACCAGACCAAATGCAGCTGACACCTACCCACAGACAGACCATTCAATCCGGCCCTCAACAAAAGTGAATCACCAATCCCAGAAACTGGGACTTCAGTTCCCACAAGCCTCACCACTGTGGACTAAAGTGTTCTGGGGCTCTAAATAAACTTGAAAGGTAATCTAGGCCACAAGGACTGCAAATCAGATGTGAGTGCTAGAGATAAACAGGACCCAGAGCTAGTGGACTGGGGGGCGGCATACAACTTACTGAAATACCAGCTGGGGCAGGAATGGGAATGCTGGCATTGTCCCTCCCTTAACCTGAGGCTGCAGAGCTCCAAAATTCCTTCCATTTGTTGAGGACAGGAGAGGGAAAAATGAAAAGGACTTTGTCTTGCATCTTGGATGCCAGCTTAGCCACAGAATAATAGGGCACAGGTCAGAGTCATGAGGTCCCCTTTCCAGGTCCTAGCTCCTGGATGACATTTCTAGACAGACCCTAGACCAAAAGGGACTTGCTGCCTTGAAGGAAAGGACCATGTCTGTGCGGCATTTATCACATGCTAACTGAAGAGCCCTTGAGCCCTGAAAAACAAGCAGCAGCACCAAGGTACTATGTCTAGGGCCTTGGGTGAAACTCTGAGACTTGCTGGCTTCAGGTGATACTCAACAAATTTCCACCTGTGGTGGCTACATGGTCAGATTTCTTATGCTTTATAAAAACAGAGGGAAATGATAAGGTGACTTTGTCTTGCAGCTTAGGTGCCACCTCAGCCACAATGTCGTAGAGCCCCAAGCATCCTCTTAGGATCCCCAATTCTAGGACTTGGATCTAGTGTGGCATTTCCAACCTGCCCTGGGCCAGAGGGGAGCTTATTTCCCTGAAGGTTGGATCACTGGACAGGCAGCATTTACCATAAGCTGATATAAGAGACCTTGCAACCTAAAAGGACATAGGCAGTAGTCCAATAATACTCCCCATGGGCCTGTGGTGGTGGTGGCGACAGGGTGGCTCCTCTGCCTTTAGAAAGAGAAGGAAAGAGTAGGAAGGACTGCATCTTGTGGTCTGAATGCCAGATCAGTGGCAGTAAAATTAAACACCAGGTGAAATACTAAGGTCTTTTACTCTAGTCCCTGCCTCCTGTACAGCACATCTGAATTTGCCCAGGGCCTCGGAGGAACTCACTGCCCAGAAAGTAAAGATACAGGCCTGGCTTGGTTTCCCACCTGATAATTGTAGAGCCCCAGATAATTGAGCAAACATAGACAGCATCCAGGGAGTGGTAACAGTAGGCCTTGGGCCAGACCCAGTGCTGTGCTGGCTTCGGGTCCCAGCATAATCATAATAGTGGTGGCTACAGGGGTGCATCCTCAGCTTCAAGTGGCTCAGAGCAGAGACACAGAGAGAGTGAGAGACTCAATTTGATATGAGAGAGTAAGAAAGAAGAACAAGAGTCTGCCTGGTAATCCAGAGAATTCTCTCAGATGTTGGCCCAAACCATCAAGACGATACCTCTAAAAGTCTGGCAGAATCACAACATTACTGGGCTTCCAGTGGAACCTAAACCAAATGCCGCTTATATAACAAGACCCAAGTACTATGAATATCTGAAAAGCCTTTCCAAGAAGGATGGGTATAAAGAATCCCATACTGCAAAGACTACAATAAATACCGAAGTCTTCAATGCCCAGACACAGATGAACATTTACAAGTATCAGGGTGAACCAGAAAAACGTGATCTCACCAAATGAACTATGTAAGCCACCTGGGACCAATCCTAGAGAAATAGATAAATGTGACCTTTCAGAAAGATAATTCAGAATACTTTGAAAAAACTCAACAAAATTCAAGAGAACACAGAAAAAGAATTCAGAATTCTATCAAACGAATTTAACAAACAGATTGAAACAATTTTTAAAAATCAAGCAGAAATCCTGGAGACAAAAAAATGCAGCTGGCATGCTAAAGAATACCTCAGAGTATTTTAATAGCATAATTGATAAAGCAGAAGAAATAAATTAGTGAAATAAATACATTTCAAGAAAAGAACTATTCAAAAAAAACAAAGAGAGTCACTGTATTATGGCAAATGTATCAAATCAGCAAGAAAATACAAAAATTTTAAATATGTATGCACCTAACACTGGAGCACCCAGATATATAAAAGAAATATTTTTAAAGAGAGAGAGAAGCCCCAATACATTAATAACCACAGATTTTAACACCTCACTTCCAGCATTGGAAACATCTTCAACACAAAAATCAACAAACATCAGATTTAATCTGCTCTATAGACCAAATGGATCTAACATATATTTACAGAACATTTCATCCAACATCTGCAGAATACACATTTTTTTTACTCAGCACATGGACCATTCTCAAAAAGTATGTGTTAGGTCACAAAAGTCTTAAAACATTTAAATAAACTGAAATAATATTAAGCATCTACTTGGACCACAGTGAACTCAAACTAGAAATCAATAAGAAGAGGGATTTGGGGAGTGATACAAATACATGGAAATTAAACAATACATTTCTGAATGACCTGTGAGTCAATGAATAACTCAAGAAGAAAATTAAAAAAAAATTCTTGAAACAAATAATAATAAAAACAGAGCTTACCAAAATCTATAATATTCAGCAAAACAGTAATCAGAGGGAACTTTACAGCTACTTGTGACTACATCAAAAAAGAATAAAAACTTCAAATGAACAATCCAATGGTGAATATTAAGGAACTAGGGAAGTAAGAAACCCCCAAATTAACAGAAGACAGTAAATAATAAAGATCAGAGCAGAAATTTTAAAATTGAATTAAAAAATACAGATATCAATAAAAAATACTTGTTTTTTGAAAAGTTAACAAAAATTTACAAACCTTTCTTTAGGCTAAGAAAAAAAAAGAAGTTCCAGATAAATAAAATCAGAGATGAAAAAGAAGGCATTACAAAAGACACCCCAAAATTCAGATTATAATTAGTGGCTACTATGAGCAAGTATATTCCAATAAACTGGAAGATCTAGAAGAAAAAGACAAATTTTTAGACATGTACAACCTATCAAGATTGTACTATGAAGAAATCCAAAACCTAAACAGAAAATAACAAGGAGCAAGATCAAAGCCATAGTAAAGTACCTCCCTGCTAAGAAAAGCCCAGCACCCAATTGTTTTACTTTCGAATTCTGCAAAACATTTAAAAAACTAATATCAATCCTACTCAAACTGTTAAAAGAACAAAGGAGGATAATATACTTCTAAACTATTTCTACAAAGCCAATATTACTCCTATACCAAAACCAAAGACACATCTAAAGCGAAACTAGAGCTTAACATCTCTGATGACTATTGATAAACTCCTCAAGAAAATAATAGCAAACCAAGTTCAACAACACATTAGAAATCTCATTAATCATGACCAAGTGGGATTTATTCCTGGGAAGAAAGAATGGTTCAACATGTGCAAAACAACCAGTGTGATACAACATATCAACAGAATAAAAGACAATACCATATAATCATTTCAATTGGTGCTACATTGGCATTTGATAAAATTCAACATTCATTTCAACATCCATTCATAATAAAAACTCTTAAAAAACTGGGTATAAAAGTGGTATAGTTTGGCTGTGTCCCCACCCAAATCTCATCTTGAATAGTAGCTCTTATTATTCCTACGTGTTGCGGGAGGGACTTGGTGGGAGACAATTAAATCATGGGAGCAGTTTCCCCCATACTGTTCTCATGGTAGTGAATAAGTCTCATGAGATCTGATTATTTCATAAGGGGTTTCTCTTTTTGCCTGACTCACTCACTCTTGTCTGCTGCCACGTAAGACACGACTTTTGCTATCTACCATGGTTGTGAGGCCTCCAAAGCCACGTGGAACTGTGAGTCCATTAAATCTTTGTTCTTTACAAATTACCCAGTCTCAGGTATATCTTTATCAGCAGTGTAAAAACTGACTAATACAGTAAATTGGTACCAGTAGATTAGGGTCACTGCTGTAAAAATACCCAAAAATGTGGAAGCAACTTTGGAACTCGGTAACAAGAAGAGGTTGTAACAGTTTAGATGGCTTAGAATAAGTCAGTAATATGTGAATATTTGAAACTTCCTAAAAACTTGTTGAATGATTTTGACCAAAATTCTGATAATGATATGAACAATGAAATCCAGTCTGAAGTGATCTAAGATGAAGATAAGAAACCTGTGAACTGGAGTAAAAGTGACTCTTGATATGTTTTAGCAGATACTGGTGGCATTTTGCCCCTGTCCTAAAGATCTGTAAAACTTTGAACTTCAGAGAGATGATTTAGGTTATCTGGCAGAAGAAAATTCTAAGTGCAAAGCATTTAAGAGGTGACTTTGGTGTTGTTGAAAGAATTTAGTTTTAAAAGAGAAACAGAGCATAAAAGTGGAAATTTTACAGTCTGAAGATGTGGTAGAAAAGGAAAACCCATTTTCTGAGGAGAAATTCAAGCCTGCTGCAGAAATTTGCACAAGTAATGAGGAGTCAAATGTTAATTGCTAAGACAATAGGGAAAATGTTTCCAGGGAACCTCAGAGACCTTTGCAGCAGCTTCTCTCATCACAAGCCTAGAACCAAGGAGATAAAAATGGTTTCATGGGTGGGGCCTAGGGCACCCCTGCTGTGTGCAGCCTACAGACTTGGTGCCCTGCATTTCAGCCACTCAAGCCATGGCTAAAAGGGGCCAAGGTACAGCTCGGTATGTGGCTTCAGAGGGTGCAAGCCCCAAGCCTTGGCAGCTTTCATGTAATTTTGAGCCTGCAGGTCCACAGAAGTCAAGAACTGTGGTTAGGGAACTTCTGCCTAGATTTCAGAGGATGTATGGAAACTCCTGGATGTCCAGGAAGAAGTTTGCTGCAGGGACAAAGCCCTCATGGGGAACCTGTGCTAGGGCAGTGCAGAAGGGAAAGGTGGGTTGAAGCCCCTACACACAGTCCCCAGTGGGGCACTGCCTAGTTGAGCTGTAAGAAGAGGGCCACCATCCTCCAAAACCCAAAATTGTAGATCCACCAACAGCTTGTAATGTCCACCTGAAAAAGCCACAGACACTCAATGCCAGCCTATGAAAGCAGCCAAGAAGGAAGTCCGATCCTGCAAAGCCACAGAAGCAGAGCTGCCCATGACCATGGAAACTCACCTCTTGTAGCAGTATGACTTGGATGTAAGACATGGAGTCAAAAAAGATTATTTTGGAGCTTTAATATTTGACAGCCCAACTTGATTTTGGACTTACATGGGGCCTTTACCCCCTTTGTTTTGGCCAATCTCCCATTTGGGATGGATGTATTTACCCAATATCTGTATCCCCATTTTATCTAGGAAGTAACTAACTTGTGTTTCCTTTTACAAGCTCATAGGTGGAAGAGACTTGCCTTGTCTCAGATGTAACTGTGGACTGTGGACTTTTTACTTAATGCTGAAACAAATTAAGACTTTGAGGGACTGTTAGGACAGCATTATTGGGTTTTGCAATGTGAGAAAAACTTAAGATTTGGGAAAGGCCAGGGTGGAATAATATGGTTTGGCTGTGACCTCACCCAAATCAGGAAGAAACATATTTCAATACAATAAAAGCCATACATGACAGACTGACAGCTACTTTTACACTGAATAAGGCAATCTCCAAAGCCTTCCCTCAAATATCTGTGACAAGACAGGGATGCTGACTTTTACTATTGTTATTCAACACAGTGCTAGAAGTGTTAGCTAGAGCCATCAGACAAGGAAAAGAAACAATAAGCATCCATATTAGAAAGAAAAAAGTCAAATTATCCTTGTTTGCAGATGATATAATCTTATATTTGGGAAAACCTAAATGCTCCAAAAAGAAATTATTAAAACTTATAAACAAATTTAGTAAAGCTGCAATATGCAAAATCAAGATACAAAAATTAGTAACATTTCTATATGGCTACAGTGAACAATCTGAAAAACAAATTTATAAAGGAACCACATTAACAATGACCACAAATAAAACTAAATACCTAGAAATGTACTTAACCAAAGAAGTGAAAGATATCTATAATATAAACTATAGTACACTGATGAAAGTCTCTGAAGAGGACACCAAAAAATGAAAAGCTATTTCATGCTCATGTACTGGAAATATCAACACAGTTATCATGTCTATACTACTTAAAGCAATCTATAGATTTAATGAAATCTCTGTCAAAATACCAATGACATTCTTTACATAAATAGGAAAAAAAATCTAAAACATATGTAACTACAAAAAAAAATAGTCAAATATATCCTAAGCAAAAAGAACAAAACTAAAGGAATTACATTACCTAACTTAAAAATATACTACAAAGCTATAGTAACCAAAACTGTATAGTATTAATATGAAAATAGACAGGCCAATGGAACAGAATAGAGAACCCCAAAACAAATCCACACATCTACAGTTAACTCATTTTTGACAAAAGAGCCAAGAACATACATTGGGGAAGAGACAGTCTCTTCAATAAATGGGGCCAGGAAAACTGGATATCTATGTGAAGAAGAATTAAACTAGATCTCTGTCTCTTGCCATATACAGAACTTGAATCAAATTGAATTAAAGACTGAAATCTAAGACTGCAACCTATGAAATTACTACAAGAAAACATTGAGAAAAATTTCTAGGACATTGGTCTGGGGAAAAAAAAATTTGAGAAATACCTCTAAACACAGGCAACCAAAGCAAACATGAACAAAAGGCATCAAATAAATTAAAAGGTTTCTATACCATAAAGGAAATAGTCAACAAGAAGACAACCCTCAGAATGGAAGAAAATATTTTCAAACTACACATCTGACAAAGGATGAGTAAGCAGACTATATAAGAAGCTGAAAGAACTCTATAGGAAAAAAAAAAAATCTAACTATCTGAACAAATAATAGGCAAAGATTTAATTGAATATTTTTCAAAAGAAAATATAATGACAAACAAGCATATAAAAAGGTGCACAACATTGCTGATCATCAGAAAAATGCAAATCAAAACTAAAATGAGATATCATCTTTCCCTGTTTAAAATGAGTTATATCCAAAAGAGAGACAACAGCAAATGCTGGAGAGGATGTGGAGGAAAAGGAACCCACATACACTATTGGTGGGAATACAAATTAATACCACTACTATGGACAACAGTTTGGAGGTTCCTCAATTAAACTATTGAACCCATGGACATAGAGGGTGGAAGGATGATTATCAGAGGCTGGAAAGTATGGGGGGGGCTATGGGAAATGGGAATACTCAATGGGTACAAAAAATAGAAAGAATAAAACCTACTATTAGATAGCACAACAGGGTGACTATGGTCAAGAATTATTAAATTGTACATTTAAAAATAACTAAAGGAGTAAAAGTTGATTGTTTGCAACTCAAATAATAAATGCTTGAGGGAACAGATATCCCATTCTCCATGATGTGCTTATTTCACATTGCATGTCTAAATCAAAACATCTTATGTACCCCATAAATAAATACACCTATGTTCCCAAAAAAATTAAAAATTGAAAAAATTGAAAGAAGCCAGGAAAAACATGACCATAAAAAATATGAGCTTCAAACATCTGATAGTGCCAGAAACAAAGGAAGTCCTTAAAATTTAAAACAATTGGAGTACGCAAATCAACACAGGAGCTAAGTGGAAAGGCCTCAATAGCCAAAACTGGGACAATTTTAGCGACAAATTAAGGAAGTACTGAACTGTAACTCAAAGTATAAAATAAATATTAATTAATCCATAGTGATATAAATAAGTAATTAAATACATAATTAGTGCGCTCCCATAGGTAAGAATTCCCAATCACTTTTTTAAATACTCTGCCATAAAAATAGTATAGCCTAATTCTCCACATCTTAAATGCAGTGGCTCAACCCATATTCATAGAAGCAACTTTATTCACAATAACCAAATGGTGGAAGCAACCCATGTGTCCATCAACAGATGTATGAATAAATAAAATGTGGTATATAAATACAATGAATATTATTCTGACTTAAAGAGGAAGATTCTGACATGTCACACAATATGAATGACCCTTGAGGACATGGTGCTAAGTGTAATAAGCCAGTCATAAAAGGACAAATATTGTATTTTATCCAATTTTTTTAACGTTGAGGCACACATTGACTTCCTTCCCAAGAGCACAATATAAAAAGGGGGCAGGAGAAAAAGAATAACTGAACAGCTGATAAGTGTGAAAAACATTACCTGAACCAGATGATTGAAACCACCATTGCAAAATTACAACTGAGACAGTGAAAATGATCTGACCTAACCTACTCTATCTTGCTGCTAAACTCCAAGCTCTCTTTTTACATTCCTAAACATAGGCCAAACTAACTGTGAGGAACTTTGTTTATAGTTTTTTAAAAAAAAAAAAAAAAAAAAAAAGACAATAAAAGCCTTTTTCCAAAACAAACCCCCTTCTTGCCTGGGGACTAGACTGCTTCTGTAGTACTAACAAATTAGACAACAGATTAGAAATTATGATATAGAAGTCATGAAGCTGGAGACTACAAGATTCTGACCCTGCCCAAAATGCTCCTGGGAATAATATCACTATTGTAAAACCTATGGTCAGTGTTTGAGATATTTTGCAGATCCTCTACTTGATGCATCACCTAGCACCATCCAGATTTATAAATTGACTCATCTGATCTTGTGCCCTCCACTCAGGAACTAACTCAGCACAACATAACAGGTTTGACTCCCTATAATCTCACAAACAACCCAACCAATCAGCAATCCTGACTCACTGGCCCCCCACCCACCAAATTATTTAAAACATTAATCTCCAAATACGAGACTAGTTTTACTAGTAATAAAGCTCCAGTCTCCTGCACAGCCAGCTCTGTGGGAATAACTTTCTCTATTGCAATTCTTCTTTCTTGATAAATTGGCTTTGTCTAGGGAGTGGGCAAGGTGAACCTGTTGGACGGTTACATAATCAAGGTCAAATTGAAACCACCTTTGCAAAAATTGCAACAATGAGAAAATAATAACAGTGAAAGACATCTGATGTAACCAACCCCCATCTTGCCTTTAACCTCCAAACTGCCCTTAGACTGTGGCAAGCTAATTTCTGAAGGCATTTAGTTTATAGTTTAAATAATAGTCCTTCCCCCAAACTAAACCACTAATGTAAAGCTAATAAAAGACCACCAGGTTAGGAGTATATGTGGACACTGAATTCTGTTAAGGAGTAAATAGAACAGATTAACAGCCATTATTCCAGAGCTCACAAGTTTTGCAACTGCTCCAATTACTCCTGCAGATAACATCAGTATTGTAGAACCTAAAATTGGCCTTCTGAGATGTATTTTTGAGTTTTTAGATTTCTAATGATCTATGACTCCACCTGGACCCACTGACCCCTAACCAACCAGTCCCGTGGCCTCACTCAGAAGCAGACTCCCCAGCCCACCAAACTATACTTGAAAATCCCTAGCCTCCAAAGTTTGGGGGAGATTGATTTGAGCAATAATTTCGTCTCCCACATGGCATGCCTGGACTCATGCATATAAAATTGTGTGTTGATTGCAATGCCATGGTCTCAGTAAACTGGTTTTGCCTGCTCAGTGGGCAGAAAGAAGCTATTGGGTAGTTACAACATCATCAGTAATAAATTATTTTGATGCATGTATCATCGTGATGATTTGATAAGGACAGTACTTTACCTCTGTAGTCTTCCTTCCAAAAACATTATAACTCCAGTCTAACCATGAAAAAAAACAGACAATTTCAACATTGAATAGGCCTTACAAAATACCTGACCAATACTCAAAATCATCAAGATCATCAAAACAAGAAAAGTCTGATTTATTTCTGTCATAGTCTACAGAAGCCTAAGGAGATATGATGACTAAATGTAATGTGGTATGTTAGACGGGATTCTGGAACAGAAAAAAAAAAAAATGGAAATTCAAATAAAGTAAGAATTTAATAAAATAAGAAAATTTAATAAAATAAGAACATTAAAATAAAGTAGCAATTTTTGGTAATAATAAATAACAATTGTTTCATTAGTTGTGACAAATGTATCAATAGTGTGAACCCCAAATACCTGAGACAGGTCTCAGTTAATTTAAAAAGTTTATTTTGCCAAGGTTGAGGACACATGCCCATGACACAGCCTCAGCAGGTCCTGATGACATGTGCCCAAGGTGATCAGAGCACAGTGTGATTTTATACATTTTATGGAGACATGAGAAATCAATCAACATATTTAAGATGAATATTGCTTTGGTCTGGAAAGGCGGGATAACTCAAAGCGGGGAGGAGGCTTCCAGGTCATAGGTAGATAAGAGACAAACTACTGTGTTATTTTGAGTTCCTGATTAGCCTCTCCAAAAGAGGCAATGAGATATGCATTTATCTCAGTAAGCAGAGGAGTGACTTTACACATAATGAGAGGCAGGTTTTCCCTAATCAGATCCCAGCTTGACTTTTCCCTTTAGCTTAGTGATTTAGGGGCCCCAATATTTATTTTTCTTTCACAATAGTAATGTAAGATGTTAACAGTAGAGAAAACTGAGTAGAAAACATGTAGAGTCCTTTTGTATTACCATTACAATTTTTCTGTGAATCTAAAATTAAAAACATGTATGCATTTAAAAAGGAAGCAATGCAGATTCAAGGCTCCCCATGCAATGAGATAAACATTTGTCAGTGGTAATTTTAGCCAGGAGAAAAACACTTCTTCATATTTCATCCTCATCATGCTTCAATATTAGCAACTGAATTCAGTATGATTTAGAAGAAAACAGGCAACTTTGCTCAGGGCTTTAAGGAATACTGAAAAAATAAAATTTTACTGGCTTGCCTGTGATTTTCTAGTTTCTCTGTGTGTGTTTAGCCATAATAAAAATATGCAAGTGATGATGAATATACTTTATTTAAAAATTATCTGGAACGGGAGTTTTGTGCTATCATAAAAGCATTTAATATATATCTTGCCCACGTGACCAGAAAGCTTACATAAATAGTTGCATTATTTTAAAGTTCTCCATGGACCTATGATGTGGGTGCTGTTATTATCATCACTGTGGAGATAAGGAGAATGAAGCCTCAGAAAGGTTTAAATGCTGTGGTAGTCTAACAAATAGTCCCACACTTCCCCCACTCCACCACCACATAGATCTGGTCCTAATCCCTGGAATTTGTAAATGTCACTTTAAAGAGTACTTGTAGATAGAATTAGGATTTTTTAAATCTCACTTTTATCCAGCTGGACCCATGGAGGGTGTTGAAAAGAGGAAGAAAAAGTTCCTGCTGTGCCAGAAACCCTTAACAATAAGTAAAAGGAATTTCACATAGCTGAAGGTCAAGCACTAGAGAAAAAAAGGTTGCCCAAAAGATGCTTTGAAAGTCAACGAGAACAAAGGCAAGCATGCTTTGTCTGAAAAAGTGAAGTACTATCACAATGACTATTGGCAGATGTACAAAACTGAAATTTAAATGACTAGGATGGCAAGAAAAGCTGGAAACTTTCATGTGCCTGCAGAACCCAAACTGGCATTTGTCATCAGGCTTAGAGTTATTAATGGTGTGAGCCTAAAGATCCAAAAGGTGTTGCAGCTTCTCTGCCTATGTCAAATATTCAATGGAACTTTTGTTAAGCTCAACAAGTCTTCAATTAACATGCTGAGGATTGTAGAACCATAAAGGTACCCAAACCTGAAATCAGTAAATAAACTAATCTACTAGCATGGTTATGGCCAAATCAATAAGAAACAAATCGCGTGACAGTTAACACTTGGATTGCTCAATGTCTCCGTAAATATGGCATCATCTGCTTATGACATCTATAACTTTGGAAAATGCTTCAAAGAAGCAAATAACTTCTTGCGGCCCTTCAAATTATCCTCTCCAGAGGTGAAAAAAAAATCCACTTTGTAGAAGGTGGAGATGCTGGCAACAGGGCACAGCAGACCAATAAATTATTAAAAAGATAAAAAGTGTCTACTATGATTATTTTTGTAACCTGGTCAGTTAATAAACAGTAATTGCTTTCAAACTGAAATATTAAAAAGGGATTTTAAAGATCTTGAGAAGGAGAGATTATCTTATATTATCCAGGTGGGTTCCAAATTCAATGACAAATAGAAGAGAAGACAATGTGACCACAGAAGCACAGATGTAAGTGGTTCAGCTACTAGCCGAGGAATACTGGTAGTCACCAGAAGCCGAAAGTCATAAAACCAGAATCTCCCCTAGAGCTTCCATAAAGGAAAGCCGCTCTGTCAACATCTGAATATTAGCCCAGTGATACTAATTTCAAACCTCCAAACTCCAGAATTGTAAGATACTAAATTTTTTATTGCTTTAAGCCATGAAATTTGTGGTAATTCTTTACGGCAGCTATAGGAAGTTAATACAAGAGCCTCTTGCCAAATTCACACAGTTAGCAAATGATGAAGCTGGTTTCTCAACCAGTCTTTCTGCCTCCAAAGCCTACATGCCTAATTACTATGCTATACTCCTTATGATATCTAGAGGCATGGAGGTCTAGAAAAAAAAAATGGTTTTGTGGGTGGGGTCCAGGGACCCCCTGCTGTGTGCTACCTAGGGACTTGGTGCCCTGCATCCCAGCTGCTCTAGCCATGGTTAAAAGGGGCAAAGGCACAGCTTGGGCCATAGTTTCTGAGAGTGCAAGCCCCAAGCCTTGGCAGCTTCCATGTGGTGTTGAGCCTGCAGGTACACAGAAGCCAAGAATTGAGGTTTGGGAACCTCTGCCTAGGTTTCAGAGGATGTGTAGAAATGCCTAGATGTCCAAGCAGAAGTTTGATGCAGGTGCAGGACCCTCATGGAGAACCTCTGTTAGGGAAGTGCAGAAGGAAAATGTGGAATTGAAGCCCCACACAGAGTCTCCACTGGGGCACTGCCTAGTGGAGCTGTAAGAATAGGGCCACCATCTTTCAGATCCCGGAATGGTAGATCCATAGACAGCTTGCACTGTGAACCTGGAAAAGCTGCAGACACTTAATGCCAGCCTGTGAAAGAAGCTGGGAGAGAGGCTGCACCCTACAAAGTCACAGGAGAAGAGCTGCCCAAGATCATGGGAACCCACCTCTTGCATCAGCATGACCTGGATGTGAGACATGGAGTCAAAGGAGATCATTTTGGTGCTTTAAGATATGACTACCCCACTTGATTTTGGACTGGCATGCAGCGTTTAACCCCTTCATTTTGGCCAACTCCTTTTATTTGGAATTGGTGTATTTATCCAATGCCTCTACCTCTATTGTATCTATGAAGTAACTAACTTGCTTTTCATTTTACAGTCTCATAAGCTGAAGAGACTTGCCTTGTCTTAGATAAGGCTTTGGACTGTGGATTTTTGAGTCAATGCTGAAATAAGACTTTGGGGAAATTTAAGGCATGATTGGCTTTGAAATGTGAGAACATGAGATTTGGGAGAGACCAGGGATGGAATGATATGATTTGTCATTATACCCGTCTAAATCTCATCTTGAATTTTAGCTCCCATAATTCCCATATGTTGTGGGAGGGACCCAGTGGGACATAATTGAATCATGGGGATGGTTTCCCCCATACAGTTCTTGTGGCAGTGAATAAGTCTCACAAGATCTGATGGTTTCATAAGGGGTTTTCCCTTTCACTTGGCTCTCATTTTCTCTTGCCTGCTGCCATGTAAGTCGTGCCTTTTGCCTTCTGCCATGATTGTGAGGCCTCCCCAACCACGTGGAACTGTGTGTCCATTAAGCCTCTCCTCCATTATAAATTATCCAGTTTTGGGTATGTCTTTATCAGTAGCATGAGAACGGACTAATACAATATTACAGTATAAGAATAACTATTATATGCACTTGGAAACCAAAAAACTTGTGTGACAAACTTTGTTGTAATATTCTCTTTATTGCAGTGGGGGTCTGGAACTGAACCTGCAATAGATTTGAGGTGTACTTGTACAAACTTTATTTGGATTTCTTCAGTTCTTCCATTAAAGTTCTTTTCCTGTTCCAGAATATAATCCAGGATCCCACATTGCAATTCGTTGCTATGTCTCCTTGCTCTCAGTTCCTTGGTCTTTCTTTCTCTGCATGAGCTGGAATCTTTTGAAAAGTACTAACCAATCACTTTAAAGAATGCTTCTCATTTTATATTTTCCTGATTTTTCAATATGATTAAATTCAGATTATATATTTTGTACAAGAATGGAAAAGAAAAGAGTCTGTGCTCCTTTTCATGTACCTTACCAGTAAGCGGGTACATGGTGTCACTATGTCTCATCACTGATGCTGTTAACTTTTATCTCTTGATCAAGGGCTTACTATTTGTCAGGCATTGAAACAAGCACATTGCATAGATCATTTTGTTTGTCTTCACAACATTATACATTAAACACTATTATGACTCACAGTTTATATTTAATGAAATTGAGCCTTTTAGGGGTTGAGGAACTTGCCCAATTATACAGTTTGTAAGTAGTGACAGCTAATAGACTTTGAATCTGAGCAGTCTAGCTTTTGAACCTCCCCTCTTAATCCTTATGCATACTGCCTCCCTATACTTAAAAAGTGAGTTCACCCTTTTTTAAAACTTTTACCATTCAGTTATTACTATCATTACCCCTTCAGCTCATCACTACATACATTACTGCTAGTGAGTCATGAGTTATGATATCTGCAAGTTCTCCCCTCTCAATTCAAAGAGGCATAACAGGTTGAAACTGGGTTTTGAGAATGTTTCCCAAAATTCTTAAGTGAACTCAAATGTGCATTTGTGAACTTTAATGCAATCCATATATAAATATATACTCATGCACGTATTTCTGTTAGCAGTGGTAAATATCTGGGTTACTGGCAGCAAATCCATATGGGTCTGCAACGACCTAAATTCTTGCCTCCTCAGAAGAAAGAATTCAACGGAGTAGCATAAGACAAGAAAACAGACCACCAAGGCAAGCTTCAGAGCAGGAGCAGAAGTTTATTAAAACTTGTTTCCTTGCTTTAGAGCAGTAGAGAAAGGAAGGTACACTTGGAAGAGACCCAAGCAGGTGACTAGAAGGACAAGTGCAGGGTCTGACCTTTTGAATTGGGGTTTTATATGTTGGTATACTTCTGGGGTCTTGCACCCCTTTTCCGATTTTTCTTCTCTTAGGGTGGGCCACCACATGTGTAACACTTGGAAGATAAGCATGCATAGTGTGTTTAAAAAGTTATACACATGCCCACCTGAGACATTCTTCTCTTTTCTGATGGAACGCCCCCATAAAGTCGTACTCTGCCATTTTGTCTCTTACTGGTCATGCTCCAGCTCACTTGCCCAACCCCTGAAAGCTGCCAATTATACCAGTCACAGTTGTTTCCTATTTATATAGACAAAATGCCTTTCCCTGGTGCTTGCTGCAACCAGTTATTATTTTAGAGATATAGTTAACAGCAACCTGACCATCACCTCACCTGATATTCACCTGACTTTCCTGGTGGAGGAGTGGGGGGCCCATCTCCTGCCACACTCATGCCTAGCTACCTACTGTAATATTTTTTCCTTAAGAGTCCAAGACACCAAATCTTTGGGGAAAATAAATGAAGGCCAGTGCTCTGTAACTACTTCCTGCTGACAGAGAAGCAATGGTGGTAGTGCTGTGGGTCCTGGCCTTTTGCTAGCTGCTAAGGCAGGAGGGTGGCTCTTTGGGTTGATGAAAATGGTCCAAGTAAAAAAGGGGAAGGATTTCACCTCTGTCGTGTCTCACCAATAGGATGTAGAAGGATGTCTCTTACAGTAGTCCTCTCTGAGTGTCATCTGGAGCTTGATGGCCTGAAGTTGAAAGGAGATAAATCAGGGTATTAGATTTAGAAGAATGTTAAAATGAAAAAAGAGCACCCTCCAAAAAATCCCAAGCTTACCAATACACCAAGGTAACTGGTGGTTACAGTCATGCCTGCGAAGACAGGTTAATGTGACTAGTATCAACACACAGAAAGGTTTGAGAACTATACTAAACTACAGTGTAGAAAATCACACTCTTATTCAGAATGCCTTACAAATGGTACACAAGGTAAACCAAAATAGCACTGCAAGGGCTGTGGAAACACAGCTCAAAAGAGGAGGCCAGACTTGCACACTAAAATAAGATGAATCCCTAGTAATACAGAAGATTTAAATAGAATCTGAAGTCTCATATTCCTAGGATACAATAGAAAATTACTCATCATACCCAAAAGATGGAAAATTACAAACTGAAAAACCACCAGAGGTCAACATGCAAATTATTTAGAAATTGCAATGATATGACAAATACTATGAAGCAGAATTTATAAAAATACTCCGATGATCAATTATAAATATTGTCGGAACAAATGGGAAAATATGTAATCTTGGCAAAGAAATGAGAGAAACAAAATCTTGCCAAATATAATTTACAGAATTAAAAAGTACATTAACTGAGATAAAAATTCACTGCATTAGCTCAACAGTAGATTAAAGATAAAAGAGAAAGAATCAAGAAACTTGAAGGAAGAATAGTAGAATTTATCCATTACGGACAAGAGAGAAAAAAATAGACTGAAGAAAAATGAAATGAGCCTTAGAGTCCTTGGTTCAATAACAAAAAATCCAACATCAGATTTCCAGAGTAAGAGGTAGAAAAAATACCAGTAGATTGTGCTAAGTTATACAGGTCTATTGTCATACTTATAACAACTACTAAGATAAACATACAAAGTAATATATAGAAAGGTACTGTAAGTAACTCAAGATAGAATTTTAGAAGTATTCATATAAGAAAAGAGAAATATCAGAAGGAGAAACAGAAGAAATAAATATAAAACCTAATAAAATGGTAAGGAGTAGAATCTCAGGTCTGGTAGAATGAGAAACGTGGTTAACTTGCTCTCCTTCGAAAACACTGTAAATACAGTCATGCATCACTTAATGACAGGACACATCATAGAGTGGACTTACACAAACTAGGTGGTATAGCTTACTACACAACAAGGCTATACTTACCATATAGCCGATTGCTCCTAGGCTACACAGTAAGCCTGTATACAAGTTACTGTCCTGAATACTGTAGGCAATTGCAAAACAAGAGTAAGTATTTGTGTATCTAAATATATCTACATCTATAAAAGGTGTAGTAAAAATGTGGCATGAAAAATTAAAATATTTAACACCTATATGGTGCACATACCATCAGTGGAGCTTGCAGTACTAGAAGTTGCTTGGGGTGTGTATTAGTCAGGGTTCTCTTAGACTGACAAAACTAACTGGATATATATATATTATATATATATTATATTATATATATATATAATATATAATATATATATAATATATATATACATGTATATACATATACACATGTATATATGAATATGTATATGAATTTATTAAGTATAGGTATATATATAAGAAATCATATGGATATAAATATACACATGAATTTATTGAGTATATATGAATTTATTAAGTGTATATCTACGAATTTATTAAGTATTAACTTACAGGGTCACAAGATCC
Source organism: Cacajao melanocephalus (assembly GCA_963573385.1). Lineage (NCBI taxonomy): Eukaryota > Metazoa > Chordata > Mammalia > Primates > Pitheciidae > Cacajao > Cacajao melanocephalus. Next base: position 26,077 of record CAUYLG010056710.1, read on the forward strand.
CAAAACAGGCTGTTTGCAAGCTGAGGAGCAAGGAGAGCCAGTCCAAGTCACAGAACTGAAGAACCTGGAGTCCAATGATCAAGGTCAGGAAGCATCCAGCATGGAAGAAAGATGTAGGCTGGGAGGCTAGGCCTCTTTCATCTTTTCACATTTTTCTGTATTTACTGGAAGCTAATTAGATTCTGCCCACCAGATTAAGGGTGGATCTGCCTTCCCCAGCCCACTGACTCAAATATTAATCTCTTTTGCCAACACCCACACAGACACCCAGGATTAATACTTTGTATCACTCAATCAAATTAAGTTGACAATATTAACCACCACAGGGTGAGTCAGTGAATTACAGATGAGTTAATGTGAAGGCCCAGGACATTACTGTATATACTACTGTGGACTTTAAAAACACTGTACACTTAGGCTACATTAAATTTATTTTAAAAATATTTTTCTGTCTTTAACAATGAATTAACTTTAGCTTTCTGTAGGATTTTTATTTATAAACTTTTTAATGTTTTAACTTTTATTTTTAAATAACACTTTAAACATAAATACATTGCACAGCTGTACAAAAATATTTTCTTTTCTATATCCTTATTCTGTAAGCTTTTATCTATTTTTTATTTATTTGTTTATTTTAAGAGATAGTGTTTCACTATATTGCCTAGGCTGGCCTCAAACTCCTGGGCTCAAGATACCTTCCAGCCTCAGCCTCCCAAGTGTCTGGGACTACAGGCGCATGCCACCATGCTTAGCTTTCTATTTTAAATTTATGTACTTACTTTCTTTTAAAACTTTTTGGATAAAAACTAAGACACAAACACATACATGAGGCTAGGCCTACACAAGGTCAGGATCATCAATATCATTGTCTTCCTCCTCTACATTTTGTCCGACTGGAATTTCTTCAAGGGCAGTTACATGCATAGAGCTGTCATCACTTATGATGACAATGCCCTTTTCTGAAATACCTTGTGAAGGACGTGCCTGAGGTCTCTTCTTCAGGATGCATCACTATCGTCAGAAATATGTCATTGGTTAGTTGTTTGGTTTATTTCATTTTTCCATCACAGATTTGCTTAGTTTACCATAAACATTCCTCTCTATTAATGAAAACCTTTGGTTGTTGGGGGTCCATATAACCTTTTCAAAATCTTGTTGAGGTTTCCAAAGGCTTCTGGTAAGCCCTTCACTGTGAATTTTCTTGGGGGCTCTTCATCATTTTTGTATTATTGCTTTCAATGAAGCAGCTCCTTCAACAGCTTTCATCACTTTCTTCTTGTTCTTCAAGACTACAGATTATGGTGGAATGGGATATGTGTGACTGGCAAGCAATAACTATCACTGAGTTTTTATCTTTGTAGCTCTTAATCACTTTTTAAAATTTTATTTATGTATTTATTTATGTATTTATCTATTTTGAGATGGCGTTTTGCTCTTGTTGCCCAGGCCAAATCTTCATAGTCTGAGTATTCGTAGCTTCAGTATCATTGGTGACCAATCGCCTTGAGAGTTAAATAGGGCTTATTAAATTCGTCTGTTATGTAAAGGATACGTAGGCACAATCTTGGCTCACTACAACCTCTGCCTTCTGGGTTCAAGCGATTCTCCTGCCTCAGCCCCCTGAGTAGCTGGGATTACAGGAACCTGCCACCATGCCCGGCTAATTTTGTATTTTTAGTAGAGATGGGGTTTCACCATGTTGGCCAGGCTGGTCTTGAACTGCTGCCCTCAGATGATCCAGCCACCTCGGCCTCCCAAAGTGGTGGGATTATAGGCATGAGTCACTGCACCAAGCCTTGAATCACTTTTAATTTTGCTTCTAGGTCAAGCTCTCAACCATGGCTTTTACTGGTAACATTAGCAGTAGATTCTAGACACTTAAGGGTCATGATAAACAAAATAACCAGAGATTAAATCAAGCACAGGAGAAAATGATACAATTAAGAGTCTCACTAAACATGAGATGTAAGAGGTTGCTGCCTGCATAACACAGCATACTGCTTTACAGTACACTTTTTAAGTAAGTAGAAGAAGTACACTCTAAAATAACAGTAAAAGTATATTAAATACATAAACCAATAAGTAATAGTTTTTTAAAATTGTTATCAAGCAGTATATACTGCATATAATAGTACGGGCTATCATTTTATATGACGGGCAGCACAGTATGTTTGCTTAAACTAGCATCACCCCTAACACCTGAGTAATGCATTGCACTATTATATTAGGATGGCTACAATGTCACTGAGGATTAGGGATTTTTCAGCTTCATTATAATCTTACGCCACCACTGTTGTATATGTGATCTGTTGTTGACCAAAACATCATTACGCAGTACAAGACTGTACAACTAAAACAACCAAATAAACAACTATTTTTATTGCAAAACCAATGAAAATAAAGCATTTCAGTACTCTAAAAATTAATCAAATGCACAGAAAAACCTGTAAGATTTCCTATAAAAGAGAAACTATTGAACCTCAATAAGACAGCAGAGACCGCAACATTTTCACTCGAGATCATTCCCATCTACCTTCCCTCACCAGTTCACTGGTGCAGGAGTCAAAACTGAACGGTATTTTCAACAATGGAGAGCTCTAACTACTTTTGGAGTTCTGTGAGTGCATAATCCCCAGAGAACAATCAATAATTTCTCCGAACTTACAGCTCTCTTAGAAATCTCTGTTCTCAGAGTAGGGTGGGTATTTGAATCACAGCTCAGCTTAGTGAGAAAAAAATGTTATGCCTAACCTAGGACATTACCAACAAAGAAAAAAAGCATAAACTACTGGCAACGTCTCAGCTATCTAAGGCTGTGATATCGATTGAAGCAAATAAGTACCTGAATGAGAATTGAAAAGCAAATCTTGGAGAATTAAATGACTGTAGGTAGAGCCCCAGAAGATTCCAAGGGATTTAAAAAGATGCATATGCGTACAACAGTATGTACACGCCCGGAAGAGGGCAAAACACAAGTCACTCAACTCTGACTGATCTTGTCACCCTGTAAAAGCAGGAAGTGAAAGCTAAAGCCTTTTTGAAAGCTTCATAAAGTGTGAATACATATTTTCTCACCCATATTCTCTTGACAAAGGGTAGAAGTCATTTGGGAAAGGCATTTAAGGAAACCTGACCAATCACTGGCTGACCACTGAATTTACAATCACCCAGATGTGACCACTAGTAATCCAGGCTTGAAATAAAAATAAGTACTTATAAAAAGCTGGCAGAAATCTCAGAGGCCATACATTAGAGAGAATAGATAATTTAGAGAAATAGTCCAGGAAAGTGCTAAACAAATAAGTGTGAACAAAAACAATAGCACAACCACAAGATCAAAGCCAATAATCACATATCTTGGGGACACAGGAATAAGATACCAGAGTTGATACAATATATAATTAATATTTTCATTTCTGAATAAAAAATTACAAGACAGTCAAAGAAACAAAAATATATCACATACTAATGGGTATAAAAAGCCAACAGAAAATGGCACTATGGGGTAACTCAATTTTGGACTTTATTGGCAAAGACTTTCGATCAGCTAATGTAACTATCTTCAAAGACTCCAGGAAATCATGTTTAAAGAATTAAAGGAAGATATGATGAAATGTCTCCTCAGTTAGAGAATATCAATGAAGAATTAAAAATGATTTTAATAGAATCAAAGATTCAGGACTTGGGAAATGTAATAATTGAAATTAAAAATGGTCTAGAGGGGCTCAACAACATATCTGAGAGACAAAAGAAAGAATCAGCAAAACTACCTGACAAAAAAAATTCAAAAGAAACAAAAAGAGTAAAGGAAAAAAAAAACCAGAACGTCAGAAACCAGTGGGACACCATCAAGAATACCAACATATGCATAATGGGACACATAGAAGGAGAAAATAAATAAAAGGGGCAGATTAAGTATTTGAAAAAATAATGGCTGTAATCTTGCTAAGTTTGATGAAAAACACTAACTACTGGTCCAAATAGCTCAACAAATTCAAAAATAGTATAAACTGAAAGAGAACCACATCAAGACACAGCACAGTCAAAGAGAAAAAGTCAAAGACAGGGAGAAAAGTCTTGAATGCACCAAAGGAAAATAATTTAACAGAAATAAGTGTTTTTCAATAAGATTAGCAGCTGACTTCTCTTTCAAAATCTTGAACAACATAAGATTATTGTGGGATGACATCTTAAAGAATTGAAAGAAATTGACTATCAGTCAAGAATTACAGGAAATCTCCTTCTAGAAGATCTCCTTTGTAAAATCTCATTCAAAAATGAAGATGAAATTAAGATGTTGTTAGCATATCAGATGTACAGGAAATACTAGAGATAATTCTTCAGACTGATGTGCCATGATCATCCACATCAGCCTGATTTGCTTGGCTTCTGGTGAGTTCTTTAGGTGCTTCTATTCCTGGCAGGGAGCTACATATCTGACTTCTAACATACACAGATCACATGGTGATAGAAGAAGCAAGAGAGGGGAAAGGTACAAGGCTTTTTTTCTCAAGCAGCTTTGGGTGAGGGAGGGCGGGGAGCAGAGGAGGGTGGGAGTATGATCCCATGGGAGCTAATAGAATGAGAACTTGCTTATTATCACAAGTATAAGGATGATAGCATCAAGCCATTCATGAGGGATCCACGCCCATGAACATTTGAAATCAAATTTTAACATAAGGTTTGGAGAGCCAAATATGCAAACTATAGTAATTCCATACACATACTGATAGGGAAATGAATAGTGATAGGACAGATTAGTAATTGCTTAGGGCTGGGGAAGAAAAAGTAGGATGGAGGGTGCTAGAAAAAGGGTATGTGGTTCCTTCGTGAGGTGATAAAAATGTTCTAAAATTCACTTTGGTAATAGTTGTACGTATCTGTGGATATACCAAACCTAATTTGAAATGGACACTTTAAATTGGTAAATAGTATGGTATGTAAATTGTAGCTCAATAAATTTGTTAAAAATTAAATTTAAATTAAAAAATAATAAGTCCTGATTTGAAGACATCTGTATTAGTTTCCTTTTGCTGCTGCCACAAAATTGTACCACAAATTTAGTGTCATACTACATCACAAATTTATTATCCTGCATTTTTGGGTGTTAAAATCAGATACGTGTCTTCCTGGGCTAAATTCAAGTTAACAACAGGGATTCTTCAGGAGAAAACCAATATCCTTGCCTTTTCCAGCTTCCAGAAACTGTATTCCTTGGCTCATGCTGCCTTCCTCCATCTTTAAAGCAATCTCATCACTTTGACCACTACTTCTATAATCGCATTTCCTTCTCTGACTCTTGCCTCCCTCTTTCATTTTTAAAGACATCTTGAGAATGAATGAAGACATTAGCCACCCCACCTCTAGATAATCCTAGATCATCTCTCACCTCAGCATCTTTAACCTAATCCCGTATCCAAAGTTCCTTTTACCATGTAGGATAACATATTCACAGATTTCTGGGATTCACAGAATAGTGCCCTCTACCCACTCCCACCAAAAAATGTGGACACTATTCTGCCTCCCACATCTTCTAAATATACCCTTAGTAATTTAATTTATCATCCTTCCCTATAAGGATTTTATATATAAGCCATTTAATTATTACAGGAAAGCTTTGAAAGGAAAGAAAATGCTTTTATTTGTTTTGGAGAACTGCTTACTGAGCCATTCATTTTTGACAACAATTAAACAAAAGATCCTGTTGTCTATCAAGACTTGTCAAGAATAACGTAAGTAATTTTTATTTCCTGGGTTTTTAAATACTTTTCTTCATTCATTAAGCAAGTATTCTTTATATAATTTCTAATATTAATATAAAGGAAGAGAGTGAGAGAAAGGAACAGATTCAGCCAACCTTAATTCTCAATGCAGGATTAAAGTGCAAGTTTTATATAAGCATCAAGCAACTAGGGATCTGTATTGACATCACACAGTTCAGCCAATCAATAGTCCTTTTGTTCAGTCAAACAAAAGCTGCAGAATCTTAACGTGGTTGCTAATAGATCACTCAGAAATGGTAAATAGAGGAACTTCAATTGGATATTAAGACCTATTGATTTTACCTCCTGGAAATCTCTCTGGGGCCTCCACTTCTGTCCTTCAGCAATGCCGACACAATAATCCAGGTCACCCTCCTCCCTTACCAGAATTATTGTAGAAACTTCCTAATTGGTCTCTTTTGAAATAGGCTGAATAGGAAGAGCTATCATTCATGGAGCACTTACTACGAGTCAGAAACTCTACTAAGTGCTTTGTATTTATCAGCTCCTATAATCTCCATCACAACCCTCTGAGGGTGACGCTATACTCATCTGCATTTGACCAGTGAGGAATCTGAAGATTTGAAAGATATATAGTTACTCTCTCTATGTAAATTGTGGAGCAGCAATTGCCCAAAGCCAAAGCACATGCTCTTTAGCGCTGTTACAGCCCCTCTGCCTTGCCATGCAATCCACACTGCAGCTGGAGTAATGTTTCTAACCCACCAGCCTTCTCAACTGTTTGCTTAGATGTTTCAGAAGCGCATCATTAACCTCAGTGTAAAATCCAAACTCCTTAACATAGCACCCAAGGCCTGATATTTCCCATTCCCTGCGTACATTTCAAGCCTCCTCTAATTTCTCTCCCCATATCACACACTCGGCGCTCCTCTTGCTGAACACTGGGTTCTTTAATGTACCTATCCTTTCCTGACTCCGCAGCTTTCTCCATGTTGTCCTTACTGTTGCATGTAATTCACTCCCCTATTCTGCCCCCTCCACACGTGCACTTTTACCTCAGGACTTAGGTGAAGTTACAATACCTTTCCTAGATATCCAGGCAAAGTTATGCACTTCATTATCCACAATATTTAGTCAATCACCTATGCTAGGATGTGCTTTTTATGGTAGGTTTCGTTTACTTTTTAGTCACTTCCATTAGACTAGAAGAACCTGCAAGGTAGAGATTTTTCTACTCGCATTTATGTCAACAGTCTATTGTATGATGCCTGGCACGTGGTAAAAAGCTTAAATATGAGTGTTGATTTAAAAATTAACAAAAGAATTGTTTGTATAGGCCTACTTACTTCTATTTTCATTCCTCTGTTTCCTGACTATAGCCCCATACTAATAACTCCTTGAAATATCTATTGTTATTCTCATCATATAAGAATGTACTCTCAAAAAGTATGTCATGTAAGAATAACTGGTTTAGGTTACACAGACATCTACAGATATAACCAAGTTTAAGATCTATATAGAACTTCAAGCATAACAAACATTCTAAGAATGATATTTCAACATTCTTATCCCTTTATTTGTGTGTACACAAATGTGGTAGAAAGCCTTTATGATGAAGCCCAATATTCTCCACCTCCTAGTATTCTGGCCTTGTGTCATTATCTCCCCTTGAGTGTGGGCTGGGCCTAATGAGTCGCTTCTAAGGAACAGAAATAATGGGATTTCACTTCTGAGATTAGGTTATATAAAAATAAAATAAAAATTCTAGCTTGGGTTCTTCCAATCTCTCTTCTCCCTTTTCTTCTCTCTCTCTGAATTAAAGAGCCATTTCTGAGCAGCCCAGTGGAGCTGCTATCTTCAGCCAGCAGCCACATGAGTGAGCTTGGAAGTGGATCATCTCCCTGTCAAGCCTTTAGGTAACTGCAGCCCCCAGCTCTCACCTTGATTGAAGCCTTGCGAAAGACCCTCTGCCAAAACCACTCAGCTAAGCTCCACCTAAATTCTTGACTTCCCAAAGTTGTTAAATAAAAATGTTCATTATTGTTTTCAGCCACTAAGTTTTGGGGTAACTTGTTATACAATATTATAACTAATAGAGCAGGCATGAAAACCAAGTACCAACTCTCACAATCCATGGGAAATGGTGAAAAGAGGAACTTCAATTGGATACTAGACCTATTGATTTTAACTGTGGGATGGAGACTGAGGAAATTAATAAAATGGAGTGGAGTAATCACGAAAAAAACATAGGTAGGGCAATTTAGAAATGTCAGGTAGAAGCCTTTGCCTTTGAAATCTTAAAGAATAATTTATTTTGAGACAGTTTTAAAATTCTAACAAGTAGATGTTAATTCATTTGCTCTCTTTTAAAATATAAAGTTCCTCTGGGGGAGTGATCACCTATTTAACATCTTGGAAAAGGGTGATCTGATTAAATGTTAAAATGAACTCTAAAATGTGACTCAGTATGGAGACAGAGTGGAGAGAGGAAGAGAGAATTTGGAAGCATGAAGAAATTTGGCCTGAATTAACGATATCTTTGAAAAGTTTGGGCAACAACAGGAGAATCAGGCAAATGGGGGATGAAGGGAGAGAGCACCAAGTGATGGTAGAGACTCTCTTTTCACTGTATGTATGCACAAGAGAAGTTTTGATATACCCCATTTTCTAATGTCTCCAGAACAACTTTTCCTTTGATTATGAGCAACAGAAAGGAGAGAGCTGTTTTATGCATGCATGACATTGGTTTGTGTAAGAGTCATTTTTTTTGTTTTTGTGTTTTTTGCTTTGTTTTGTTTTTAGAGATGGGGTTTCACCACGCACCATGTTGATCTGCCCACCTCGGCCTCCCAGAGTACTGGGATTACAGGCATGAGCCACTGCGCCCAGCCATAAGAGTCAGTTTTTAAAAGTAGTTTAAGAGTTCTTGATCCACATACAAAAGAATTCCTAGAAGGGGCTAAGATTCGCTCTGTGGCAGTTAGTTATCTTCCCTTATGCTGGTAAAGATTCTAAACTCCATATGGCTTGCAATCTGAGTCACAGGATGAAAAAAATCAGACAGGACCAATTTGAGCTCCATTTTCAATCATATATCCAACTTCAGTCTAAGTCAAAGAATAAACTCATACTGGTCAGAAATGAGCGTTCTAATTTATTACTTTTTGAATGGGGTGGTGGCATAATCTTATAAGTAGAACTGCTGGAATAAAATTTACCTTTGGATTTCCAACAAACAACAAAAACTACAATTATCTGTTAAATTATTTTAAATAAATAATAAAATAACACTCATTAGGTAGAATGCACTCACTTAGAAAAGGGCTAAACACTTTGAAGCTGATCATGCAATGTATTGACAGGAGACAAGCAGTTCTGTGACGGATAGATTCTTGTTGACCTTGTAATGTGACTGTCACTAAGCCTCCAAATGTAAATATGTTCTTCCTTACTCTTTTTCTGAACAGATAGAAACTCATTTGTCAGCATGTCAGCTTTAACTAGCCTAGATGAAGCTAAGCTAATTTAATAGAAATTGTTCAATAGCTTTGGCCGACCTGACAGTGTCAGTTAAAGTGGCTCTATGCCCCACTGTCTTTCATTATTCCCAGTTCTTTCATTAGAATGGTTGAACACCAAGTAAAATAATATGCTGAGTAGTCAATAGGTCCTACTTTTTTCTCAAGGACATTCTTCTGGTATCAAAAACTGTCAAGTGGAAAAACATGTACTGTGAAGGTGAGAGGACGCTAATTAAATATACGTAGCTCTAGCCAAAGAAGCATGAGGCACAGCTTGCTGAATGAAAACACTGCCTGCTTCACTGAGGTCACAGCTGTTTACTGGCCTAAGTTCTTGAGTTGCAGTTTTCTCATGGATATGACTTAACATTCCTGTATTTAGATTAAGTGCAGGCCATCTTCAAGGAATGCTGCACAGTTCCAAGTGCAAATATTCTTGTTCAATTAAGCATATTTTATCCTTAGGTCACTGAATTTCTCTACCTCTTTAGATTCACGTACTGTTTTCCAAGTATTAAAAATTATTCTGACCTGTACTAGATATGTAATGAGAGCAAGAAATAAACTTTGGTTGGGTAAGCCAGAAAAATAAAATAAAGGTTGTTTTCTGGCAGTACTTATAGGGAGAGATAACCTTCCTTATTCATGGGTTCGGCATCTTTGTGTTCAAGAAACCATGGATCAAAAATATGGTAAAATAATTCCACAAAGTTTCAAAAAGCAAAACTTGAATTTGCTGCACACCAAGTACTATGTTGTATTTATGCAAATGAAGTGATGTGTATAAATTATATTAGGTATTATACATAATCTAGAGATGATTTGAAATATATGGGGGGATGCACATAGGTTATATGCAAATACTACACCATTGTATATAAAGGACTTGAACATTTGTAGATTTTGGTAACCAAGTGGGGGGTCCTGGAACTAATCTCCTACAGATACTAAGACATGATTTTATAATGTAATGATGCTCTAGAGTAGAGCAAACTTCTTTTGAAACCCTTAATAATATTTAACCATGTGGGGGGCTGTCTATGCCTCAGTTTCCCCATTTTTAACAGGTTAATGGTAATAAGTTTCCTTACCTCTCACAGTTATCGTGAAGACTAAAAGAAAATACATGTAAAACTTTTAGCACGATGTCTGGCACTTAGTATCTGCTCCAAAAGCTGTAACTACTAGTATAGGTTGGAATTTAAGAAACAGCACTTTGAAACAGGACCTTCTAGATGGCTTTTCCTCTTTCTTAATTAAATCTACCTTTCACCTCTGCCTTAAATACTCCGCCTTTGGTGTAACTGACCTAAGAACAGTTGGTTTGATCTTCTTTAAGCATCACAAGGCCAGTGACTTTTTCATCCTAAAATAGCTCCTAAAATCTAACCATTTTAGAGGCATAGCAATCTCACTTCATAAAGTCTATTATAGAAGAGCGACTCATAGGTGAAAATAAGATATGCCTATGCTAGACATTTTGATTACATTTATACCCTGATTCTCAAGGAACAAAACATTCTTAAATTAAGCTCTGTATTTAAGAAACAATAAAAAAATTATCAAACACAAAATACATTTCTGTGCTCTGGAAGCCAAGCATAGCCAAAACACTGTGGTATTGATGATGTTTGTCCATTTCCAAATCAGGGTAAACAACACCAAATATAAGCAAGAAAAAGACAACACTTCCAAGTCTTCCTCCCTAAATTCCCAAATGCACACTGGTTTTACAAACCATTTGCCTGTTATTTAATATATCCAAATATAAAGCCCTATATTTGTTAGATCAGCATACATTGCCATGTTATTTATAAAGTTGATCTCTGGTAAAGACATTCTGGATGAAGAAGCATATCATAAGAATGTGATGCTTTGACTAACAAAAGTGGCAGATATTATTTCTAATAAAGGATTACTCTAGTTTGCTTTGGACAAGCAGTGAACATTTACTCTCTTTTCTGATTCTTGAATTAGGCTTTCTTTTTTTCCCAAAGTATCAATGTTTCTTATTTAAGAAGAATGCAGAGTTTTATCTGTATACTCTGAATTTTAAAATAATGCATGAATTTAAGGAAATAAGAGTAAATAACTTAGAATATGCCACTCAGAAGACTCAGAGATAAATGCTCTTAACATCTTAGTCATTTACCTTCCATATTTTTTAAAGATACATTTACATGGACAAATACATTCACATATAGTTTAGAAGAATGAGCTTATACCATAAATATACATAGTTTAACCTTTTTTGTCAAATTAGCAATAGACTTAAGAGATCTTTTCATGACTGTACTCATAAAACTACATCATCATTTCAGGCCTTAAATGATATGTGGAATAAAAAGATACGTGGAATACTAAAAAGCTGAACTCATAGAAGTAGGTAATAGAATTTGGTAGTTACCAGAGACTGAGGAATGTATGAGATGGTTGGGCAAGGAAACACATTGATCATAGGGAGCAAAGTTTCCATTAAGCAGGGGGAATGAGTTCTGGTGATGTATTGCTCAGCGTGGTGACTACACTTAAAAATAATGCATTGGCCGGGTGCAGTGGCTCCCACTTGTAATCTTAGCACTTTGGGAGGCCGAGGTGAGCAGATCACCTGAGGTCAGGAGTTCGAGACCAGCCTGGCCAATATGGTAAAACTCTGTCTCTACTAAAAATACAAAAACTAGCCAGAATTATACTGTAATCCCAGCTACTTGGGAGGCTGAGGAAGGAGGATCACTGGAACCCAGGAGGCAGAGGTTGCAGTGAACCGACATTGTGCTACTCCACTCCAGCCTGGGCGACAGAGTGAGACTACATTTCAAAAAAAAAAATTATGTATCCTGTATTGCAAAATTTCTAAAAGAATGAATTTTAAATATTCTCACCACAGAGAAATAATGAATATGTGATGTGATGAATATGTTAATTGGCCTGATTTGATCTTTCCACAATGTATTCATGTACCGTAAATATATAAAAGTATTATTTGTCACTTAAAAATTAAATTTAAATAAATAAATTAGAGGATATGTAAGACATTTTCAAGAGTATTGTTTCAAAATATTCTCCTTCTAAATTTCTGATGTAATTTCTACTTTCTGTATTTTAGGTAGTTCACATCTCCTTTACTTTTATACTCTAACACCTTGACTGGGGCTGAGGTTTTAAAAATCAATACCCAAATGTAGACAGAACCCTAAGCTAATTTTAATATTAGTAAAATAAAACTTTATCTTTCATGTATTAAAACAGCTAATTAGATGTTACTATGTAGCAAGTACCATGCCACCGTTTTTACAGATTAATTCATTTAATCTTTTCAACAGTCATGTAAGGTAAGTAGTATCCTCATTTAACAGATGAAGAATCACAGTTTAAGCAACTTGCCAGCAGCCAGATGGCTAGGAAGTTGTGGAGCCAGAATTTCAACGAAAATAGCTTGAATTCAGGGCCCACATGCATAACAACTCTGCCTTAGTGCAAGAGATAGCTGCACAACAGTATGCAAATGATTAATATATGATCTGCAATAGAAGACAGTAAGTGTTAGCTGGACCTGGTGATGCATACCTGTAGTCCCAGCTACTCAAGAGGCTGTGGTGGGAGGATCCCTTGAGTCCAAGAGTTCCAGGCTAGCCTGGGCAAAATAGAAAGACCCTGTCTCTAAAGAAATAATTTTTAAGAGACAGTAAGTGGTATTGTGAAGTCCACTATAGTGGAATTTCAAAGAAGATTCTGTAATGTGTTATAAAGAATAATAATGTATTAGATGCAAGTTTTCTGAAGAACAAACAGTACCAATCTCATTCTTACTTTGTCCTCAGAGCAATGCAGGGTTTCTGCCCATGTGTGAGTTTCCAAGTTACAGGTTGTTTTTTGGTTTGTTTTTCAAAAACAACTAATAGCTGCCAACTTCTCAAGTTGTCTAAATTGTGTATTTTAGGTATCTTGGTTGGCATATAGCAAGCTTAATGGAAAGAAAAGGGATTTTTATATTCTGTGTTAATATTATAAGTGAAAATGCTGCTATGTACACTGTACATTGAAATCTAAGTGCCTTAACAAGATTAGAGTACACAAATAGTTTTAATCACCCACTTTTAATTTCACTAATAGTTCTCTTTATTTTGCTGTAGCTGAAGTGAAATGTCCTATTACTTTTCACACTTGACAGCAGAAGGATAAAGAGATACGGGAGGAGAAACTCCAATAACATTTCCAGAAAATGCCTAAAAATTATGACTTCCAATACTTATATTAAATGTTCTAACCCCAATACAAATGAATGCATTTTGTTTTCCTGGATGAAATCTGATAGCCTCTAGCTATTACTAAAGCTTAGCAGATATCGACTGTATCGGGCATGTCACTGAGATCCGTGAACAACAAAAACAAGATTCAAATATAGAAACATTAATGAAAAAAGCCTATAGCAAGATTTTTCTTAAAAAAGAGAGAAGGTATAATTATATTATAACTAAAAAATGAAATAGGGACACAAAGAAGACATTAGAAAGATTTTTCAAAAACCTTCTGTCAGTAAACTTGAAAAGTTAGATGAATTGAAAAAGTTCCCGGAAATATGTAAATTACCAAAACTGACTGAAGAAGAAATACAACTTTGTGAAGATTTCAATAAGTATGACAGAAGTCAAAGCAGTTACTTAGAAACTTCTCACAAATTAAGTACCAGGCTCAGAGAAAATTTACAAGCAAAATTTTCAAGGAGCTTTTTAATATTATGTAAACTCTTCCAAAAAATTGAACAAGAAGTATTACATAACTTATTAGGTGAGGCTGGTATAATCATAATAAATTCAAAGAAGGATAGGAAGAGAAAACACAATTATAGGTGATTTCAATTACGACTACAGATGTTATGATCCTAAACAAAAAGAAAACTAAATCTTACGGTGTATGAAAAAGAAAACACAACATGATCAAACAAGATAATATACAATATCATATGTAATAATTAGATGATAAACAGTAGTTTCCAATCGCACAAAAGATGCAATAGTTAGATAAAAATCTAACAAAATACATATAATAGCTACATGTTAAAAAACATAAAACACTCATGAAACAATCATAAATACCTTAAAAAGTGTTCATATTTTGAAGCACTCAATATTTTCAAAATGCAAGTTCCCTAAAAATAATCTGTAATTGCCGTGCGATTCTAATAAAAATATCATAAAAAATATTTATAGCAATAAACAAGCTTATTCTAAAATTGATATTGAATATCAAAGGACTTATAATAGCCAAAACAATTTTGAAATCCGTAAAGTTGGGGAACTTTCACTATCTTATTTCAAGACTTACTATAAAGCTGAAGTAATCAAGACAGCATGGTGTTGATGAAAGAAAAAATATATAGATTAATTGAGCATAATAAAGATTCCAGAAATAGATTCACAGATAAATATCCAATTAACTTTTGGCCAAGGTGCAACAAATAGTGTTTGAGTTATTGGAAAGCCATACCCCAAATAACGAACCTTGATTCATACATCTCACTACATACAAAATTTAAGTCTAAATAGATAACAGACCTAAATGTAAAACCTAAATTGTACACCATTTAAATGAAAATATAAGGGAAATCCTTCACAATCTTGAGTTAGGCAAAGATGTCTTAGATATGACACCAAAAGCAAAATCTATGAAAGTAATGGATACGCGGGATTTCATCAATATTTTAACTTCTTTCCTGTATTGGGGTACAAATAATAAATAAATAAATAAACAAACTGGAAAACAAATAAGTAAAAGATTTTAAAACTTCCAGTCTTTGAAAGAGAATGAAAAGATAATACAGACTAGGAGAGCAAATTTGAAGAACACAAATCTGATAAATGACTGGTATCTAAAATACATGAAGGATTTTAAAAATTAAAAAAAATATATAAAACATAAAGCTGAATGAAAAGTGGGCAAAATGTTTGAAAAGATACTTCAGCAAAGAAGATAAATAAACATCAAATAAGCACGTTGCTATACTTTGGTTGGTTTGACTTCTCAAAACCTCGTGTTATAATTTGATCTCTGATGTTGGAGATGGAGGCTAAAGGAAGATGTTTCAGTCATGGGAGCAGATCTCTCATTAGTGGCTTTGTTCAGTCCTTGACTTGAGATAATGAGTGAGTTTTCACTCCATTAGTTTTCTCAAGAGCTGGCTGATAAAAAGAGCCTGACATTTCCCTTCTTTCTTTCTCTTGCTTTTTGTTGGTATATAATCTCTGCACATGTGGGTTCCTCTTCCTCTTCTGCCAGGAGAGGAAGCAGCCTGAGGCTCTCAGCAGGTGCATATGCTGGTGCCATGATTTTATACAGTCTAAAGAACTATGAGCCAAGTTAATTTTTTTTCTTTTTAAATTACCCAACCTTAGATATTCCTTTATAATAACACAAACAGGACTAAGACATACATGAAAAAAAGTTCAATGCTGATAGTTATTAGGAAAAAGCAAATTAAAACTTCAGTGAGATAGCAGTACACACATATGGAAATAAAATTTAGAAATAAAATAGCAAGTGCTAGCAAGTATTCAGAGCATCTGGAATGCTGTCAAAGATAAAGGAATGAAAATAGGTTTTATTCAGCAACTCCTGGAGACTGGGGGAAAGAGTTGACCTCTCTTTAAATTTTTCCAGAGGTGACTGGCCTTTTAAAGGAACAATGAGGCAGTAGAGATAGAGAGATCAAGGCTGAAGTGCAAAATAACCAGGGGTTGTTCTGTGTAAACGTGATTTGGCCAGCTGTGTCTGCTAACTGGCAATTACGGAAGTTAGGATTCTGTCCTCTGAAGGAAACTAAGAGAGACAAGCCCTATCTTTCCTGATAATTACATTTCAAAGGAATGGCTTTCAGATCCTTAATAAAGACATTCCAGAGTCTTAGGAGATACATATATATCTCAAACGGACAGAGAAAGGATTCACAATTGTAAGCCCTTTTTAGTAAATGCTCTAAGAAAGGGAGGTCAAGGGCATATCATCAACCGTTGGCTAAAACAAACAGAAAATTCTGAGCTTTCTCAGGCAGGAATTTTAATGTGGGGCTGGGGTCATCTTGATACAACTTTGCACTTCTAGAAGACATGCTAGAAAGCCGGCTATCACTTATTGCAGAGGTTTGGATGAAGTCATGTGCCCTGAGTTAATGCAAAAGTACAGTCTCTTTGGAAAACAGTTTGACAGTCTCTTTTATAAAGTTGAAACATGCACTATTAGTTGGACATGATCGCGCATGCCTGTAATCCCACCTACTCAAGAGGCTGAGGTGGAAGCATAGCTTAAGCCTCAGAGATATAGGCTGCACTGAGCTGTGATTGTGCCGCTGCACTCCAGCCTGGGCAACAGAATAAGACTCTGTCTCTCAAAAAGTGAAATATACACTTACCATACAACCCTGCAATCCTACTCCTAAGTATTTACCAAAGAGATATCAAATTTATTTTTATAAAAAAAAAACTGCATGTGAATATTTTAATGGCTTTATTCTAGCCAAATATTAGAAACAATTGGTAAATGAATGAGCATGCTGTGTGGTACATCCAAACTGTGGAATACTACTCAGCAAGAAAAATGAATGCACTACCAATGCACAGAACAGGGTAAACAGACCTCAAATGCATGTTGCTAAGTGACAGAAACCTGACTTAAAAGATTACATTTTCAAAAATGCAGAATAATAAGGCAACAATCAATCAGTGGTTGCCAGAAGCAAGAGTTGATTGTAAAGGGGCTTATAAGGGAATTTTGGAGGGTGATTGAACTCTCTTAGATCTTAATTTCGGTAGTGTTTTCAAAAACTCATAAAATCATAAATTTTTCATAAGAATGGATTTTGATTGATGTCATTTATGCCTCCATAACCCTGAATGAACAAAAGATGAATTTACAAATGTCAATTCTACATTTGTATACATGTACAAACAATAGGAAGTACAATTTTCTTAAAAGATAATACTTACAATAGCAACATAAACTATAAAGTACTTGCCAATAAATCTCACAAAATATGTGCATGGCCTAAATTAAAGGTATTAAAAAGCATTGAAATATATTACATAAGACAAATAAATGGAGAAATATCACATGTCCATTAATAAGAAGACATTGTAGGTATGCCTATTCTCTCCAAATTTATCTATAATTAAATTTTAATGCAACTCCATCCAAAACCCCAGCGGGGTGTTCCTGTAGAACTTAATAAGCTAATTCTAAAATTTAAATACAAATACAAAAAGTAAGAATAGAGGTAATACCATACCAGATGTTAGGTACCATTATGATGCTATAATAATCAGGACACTGTGGTATTATCAATGGAACAGAAAATTTTCCAAAGGAATATAATAGAGATCCAGAAACAGACCCATGCATACATAGAATGGTGATTTATGACACAGGTAGTGTTTAAAGATAAATTAGGAATGTTTAAATGCTGAAGAGTTTATTTGAGCAGACAGAGATTCACGAACTGGGCAGAACCAGACCAAAAGTTGGGGCTCCACCAAAGAGGTTCAAAGGAAAAACTTTCATAAGGCAGTCTAGGAAATAAGATTTAAAAATATATATATTTGATTATTTAAAGTGACAGAGTAGCCTTAAAGTCTCAAGTGAGAGGTTAGTTTATGACTGGTTAAGCTTAAGTTTAATATTCTTAGGCTATTACCACCTAAACTGAGATGAGTATTGATTTCCTTACATATAAACCAAGAGTACTGGAGCCACCTCAGCCTAGTCACCTCCCAATTAATTTTGTTTAAATTAATTGAAGATCAGTTGCATAGAAGATCAGTGAAGAAGAAGAAACCATTCAATAAATGGACCTGAGAAATACTTACCTATGTGGAAAAATTGTGATAGTGTCCTGGCCTCATTCTATACATAAAAATAAATTCTAAATGTATCTCATATATAATTGTCAAAAGCGAAATTTTAAAACTTTTAGCAGAAAATGAGTAAAGAACTTTTTCCTTTAACCTCAAGTATTTCTTATACGTTGCTCAAGAGGCTGTAAATAAGTATACATGTGAAAAAAGATCAATATTACCTTGTAAGTTTAAGATTCACATACCAGGGGGAGAGATCCAAGATGTCCGATTAACAACAGCTCAGGATTGTAGCTCCCAGTGAAAGGGCAGAGAGCGAGTGGATGCCGCACTTTCAGACGAATTTTTGTTGCCCACAGACTGGGAGATTCCCGGCGGAGGAGCCACACGGGTCGCCAGCGCGCCTTTTTTGGCCGGCGCGGCTGTTTTGCAGGTGCCCCGGCACAGCGCTTCTCCACACGGAGTATACGGGACAGGGTGCCCCTTGAGTCCGGCTCAGCTGGTCCCATCACAAGCAGAACAGCAATTGGAAGAGCTGAGGACTGAGAGTTTCACAGTAAGCACAGCTGAACCGGGAAGGTCCAGCTGTGCGGGGAAGGGGCGTCCACCAAAGGAAAACTAAGAAACAGAAAAAACTTCATCACCGGGCGGAGAGATCCAAGATGGACGATTAACAACAGCTCAGGATTGTAGCTACCAGTGAAAGCACAGAGAGCGAGTGGATGCCGCAATTTCAGACGAATTTCTGTGGCCCACAAACTGGGAGATTCCTGGTGGAGGAGCCACACGTGTCGCCAGCGCGAATCTTTTGGCCGGCGCAGCTGTTTTGCCGGTGCCCCGGCACGGCGCAGCGCTTCTCGGTGTGGAGTATACGCGACTCCGTGCCCTTTGAGTCTGGCTCGGCTGCTCCCATCCCCACAAAGAGAACAGCAATTGGAAGCGCTGAGGACTGAGAGTTTCACAGTAAGCACAGCTGAACCCGGGAAGGCCTAGCTCTGTGGGGAAGGGGCATCCGCCAAAGGAAAACTAAGAAGCAGAAAAAACTTCATCACCAACGAGCCGGACGTCCACTCAGACCCAATCTGAAAGTCGGCAATTACAAAGACGACAGGTGGATAAATCCACAAAAATGGGAAGAAACCAGTGCAAAAAGGCTGAGAACACCCGAAATCAGAATGTCTCTCCTCCTACAGGGGATCGGAGCTCCTCATCAGCAAGAGAACAAGGCATGACGGAGAATGAATGTCATGAACTGACAGAATCAGGCTTCAGAAGGTGGATAATAAGAAACTTCTGTGAGCTAAAACAACATGTACTAACCCAATGGAAAGAAACTAAGAACCTTTAAAGAAGATTTAATGAAATGCTAACAAGAATGGACAACTTAGAGAGGAATATAAATAAATTGATGGAGCTGAAAAACACAACACAAGAACTTCGCAAAGCATGCACAAGTTTCTACAGCAGAATTGACCAAGCAGAAGAAAGGATATCAGAGGTCGAAGATGAACTCAATGAAATAAAATGAGAAGGCAAGATTAGAGAAAAAAGGAATGAATGAAGTCTCCAAGAAATATGGGACTATGTGAAAAGACCTAATCTACATTTGATAGGTGTACCTGAATGTGATAAAGAGAATGAATCCAAGCTGGAAAATACTCTTCAGGATATTATCCAGGAAAACTTCCCCAACCTAGCAAGGCAGGCCAATATTCAAG
>CAUYLG010056713.1:0-19444 GCA_963573385.1 Cacajao melanocephalus
AAAAGTTGGCTGCATGGTGGCTCACGCCTGTAATCCCAGCAGTTTGGGAGGCTGAGGCAGATGGATCATCTG
Organism: Cacajao melanocephalus; assembly: GCA_963573385.1. Taxonomy (NCBI): domain Eukaryota; kingdom Metazoa; phylum Chordata; class Mammalia; order Primates; family Pitheciidae; genus Cacajao; species Cacajao melanocephalus. The sequence goes on from CAUYLG010056713.1 coordinate 73, forward strand.
AGGTCAGGTATTTGAGACCAGCCTGGCCAACATGGCGAAATCCCATCTCTACTAAAAATACAAAAATTAGCCAGGCATAGTGGTGGGAGCCTATAATCCCAGCTACTCGGGAGGTTGAGGCAGGAGAATTGCTTGAACCCAGGAGAGGGAGGTTGCAGTGAGCCAAGATTGCGCCATTGCACTCCAGCCTGGGCGACAAGAGCAAAACTCCATCTCAAAAAAAAAAAAAAAAAAAAAATACAAAAGTTAGCTAGGTGTGGTGGTTTGTGTCTGTAGTCTCAGCTACTCAGGGGGCTGAGGCAGGAGGATCAATTAAGCCCAGGTGGTCAAGGCTGCTGTGAGCTGTGATCACACCACTGCACTCCAGCCTGGGAAACAGAATGAGACCTTGTCTCAAAAAAAAAAAAAAAAAAAAAAATTATCCTCAACAATGGGGATGGGCCTCATCCAATCAGTTGAAAGGACTAAAGAACAAAACCAAAGTTTCCCTGAGAAAGAGAAGAGGAAGTTCTGCTACAAGACTGCAGCATCAACTCCTGCCTGAGAGTTTTCTGGCTGCCAGTCTCCTGTGGATTTCAGACTTGCCAGCCCCTACAACTGCATAAACCAATTCCTTGGAATAAATGTCTTGGTGTGTGTATGTTTGTATCTCTCTAGAGGACCCTGACTGATACCTTGGGAAAAAGCCCACGTGGAAAGGAACCACTTTCAGTTGACACCCAGCAAGAAGCCAGAACCCTCGGTCCTATACCTATGAGGAAATGAATTCTGCCAACAACTTGAATGAATTTGGAAGCACATTTTCCAGTCAAAGCTCCAGATGAGACCATGGTCTAGCCAACACCTTGAATACATCCTCATGAGTCCTTGGGTGGAGAACCCAGCTAAGCCATGCCTGGACACTTCCCCATTTGTCAAAGAAGGAAAATAATAATGGCATCACAGGGCCATTCTGGGGCTTAAGTGAGACAATCCAACAGTGTGCTCAGCACAGTGCCTGCCACATATCTAGTGCATGACAGGGTATAGGACACAGTACCCCAAAACATGGTTCCTTGGCGATCACTCTCCTGGGTCCAAGTGATGCTTCCACCTCAGCCTCCAGAGGTCACATTCTGACCTTCTCTGGCCTTTCTGTGTGAGTGCTGTCTATAAAATATTTTTCTGACTTATGTCCCCTGAATGTAGGTCACAAGATCCTCATGCGACAGATGTTCTGCACCGTACCTGGAGAATTGGGGGGGAGGAGGTTGAGGGAAAGTCATATAGAGGCACACACACACAAAAGAACCTGAAAAAAAAGATCTTCCTGAGTTCTCCCCCAGCTTATTTCTGTCAGATCTTACCCCTTTTCCTCCAATCATGTTTCTCCACAACTATCCATTTCTTTCTTCAGACTCGGCATAAAAATATACTATTTTCCCTGGGTCTTTGGTCTTCATTTCTGAAGCCTCCTATATCAGATAACACTTTGGTTAAGTAAATTGCTTATGCTTTTCTTTTGTTAATCTGTCTTTTATTATAGTGGTGTCAGCTATGAGCCTTGCTATGGGTGAAGAAAAGGCATGGCTTTTTCTCTCCTACATGCACGACAAACCAAACTAATAAATGTTAGCCCTGGCTTTTTTTTTTCTTTCTTTTTGAGATGGAAGCTCTCTCTGTCACCCAGGCTGGAGTGCAGTGGCGTGATCTTGGCTCACTGCAAGCTCTGCCTTGCAGGTTCCAGCAATTCTCTTGCCTCAGTTGCCACACTAGCTGGGATTACAGGCAAATGCCACCATGCCCAGCAAATTTTTTTGTATTTTTAGTAGAGATGGGGTTTCACCGTGTGGGCCAGCCTGGTCTCGAACTCCTGACCTCAAGTGATCTGCCCAACTCAGCCTCCTGAAGGGCTGCAATTACAAGCATGAGACACCGCACCCACCCAGCTCTGACTTTTAGAAGGAGTTTTACTCTTGTCACCCAGGCTGGAGTGCAATGGCACAATCTTGGCTCACTACAACCTCTGTCTCCCAAGTTCAAGAGATTCTCCTGCCTCAGCCTCCGGAGCAGCTGGGATTACAGGCATGCATCACCATGCCCAGCTAATTTTTTTTTGTATTATTAGTAGAAATCAGATTTTACCATGTTGGCCAGGTTGGTCTTGAACTCCCAATCTCAGGTGATTCACCTGCCTCGGCCTCCCAAAGTGCTGGGATTACAGGCGTAAGCCACCGCATCCGGCCAAAAATAAAAATGAAAAAAAAAATTATTTAAGCCAGGAGCTGTGGCTCACACCTGTAATCCCAGCACTTTGGGAGGCTGAGGCAGGCAGATTGCTCGAGGTCAGGAGTTCGAGAACCATCTGGGCAGCACAGCAAAACCCTGTCTCTACAAAAAGTACAAAAACTAGCCAGGCATGGTGGCACACACCTGTAGCACTTGAGTGGCTAAGGCAGGAGGATTGCTTGAGCCAGGGAGGTCAAAGCTGCAGTGAGCCGAAATCCTGCCACTGCACTCTAGCCTGGGCAATCGAACAAGACTATCTCAAAAAAAAAAAAAAAATTATTTAGCAGCAGTCTGAGAATCAGGAACAGAACTAGGAAGGTCTAGATTCATGGAGCACCCAGGACTTACCATCTCTCATGTAAAGGGGAAAATGGCCTTGATTATTTCAGAGAAACAGTAAGAAGTGGTGGTTTAGTGCACACACTCTGCACCCATACTGGCTCTATGTCAGCTATGTTATGTTATGCTGTTTACTTAAAAAAAAAAAAAAACCTCTGTGCCTCAGTTTCCTCATCGGTAAAATAATATAAAATTGCACCCAGCACATCATAGGGCTATGTAAGCCCTAGCTGTTATCATTATTTGCCTCTAACCCACAGCCCTATAACTCCAAAGGATTATGAGGTGAAATAAACTTAATATACTTCATGTTCATCTACAGCAGCTGTGAGCAAATAAAGATGAACAGGCGGGTACACTTTAGGGCTTGCTCAATTTCTGTGAACGTCCTATACTTGTTAAGGGATTCTGATCGGGTGATCCTCCCAGGAGTGCCTGGGAATGGGAAAGACCATTTCTGGCACAGAACTTTCCCTGCACATGTCCCCTGCTCCAACTCGTGCTGCGGCCACTGGGTCGCCATGTCCAGCAGAGGGCGCTGTGGCCTCAAGCTGCAATCCTCAGACGCTCCCCTCTCCCGCGAGGCCGGCCTTGCTAGCGAGGGAGGCCACCAGCCAGAGGCAGCGGGCCTGACTCCAATCAGACCCTTTGTCCCAACCAGCCCTTTTCTCCAAGCAGTGAGCAAACTCCACATCACCCGCTGCTCGCTGGCTTTCAAACCTCACGCTGCTCCTTGAAGCGTTTTCTGCAGGCTCCAGCCCTCTAGACCTTCCTTCTGTGAACCCCAGAAGCTTCGATGTAGCAATGAATCATTCAGGCCTTATGCTGCTGTGAGTTTCCAAATTCCATGGCAGCCCAACTGTAAACCTCCATCTCGACCCCCCAGAGAGCCTCCCACCCCCTACAGCCGGCGCCTCTTCCATCCTATTCTAGCTTCTCCAGACAAAACTCACTGGCCCCACCCAGCTCTGACTTCTGCATCAACCTCCTGGAGGGCAAGGGACTATTTTTCTCATTCAATCTTCCAGCAAACCATTGGTTGGGGCAAGAGGCCCAGCATCGTGGCTCAGGCCTGTAATCCCAGCACTTTGAGAGAGGCAGGAGGATGGCTTAAGCCCAAGAGTTTCAGACCAGCCTGGGTAATATAGTGAGACCCCTTTTCTACAAAAGGGTGTGGTGGCTTGTGCCTGTAGTCCCAGCTGTTAAGGAGGCTGAGGTGGGAGGACCTCTTGAGCCCAGGAGGTGGAGGTTGCCGTTAGCTGAGATCGTCCCACTGAACTTCAGCCTGGGTGACAGAATGAGGGACCCCGTCTCAAATAAATAAATGATTGTTTTGGGCCAAGGTTAGCATCCTGCAGAGATGAAGACAGCCAACCTTTAATGAGTACCTGCTGTATGCCAGGCATTGATCTAAGTTCTTTACCTAATCCTCACAGCAATTCTATGAGGTTTGTTAAGCCTGTTTTATAGAGTAGACAGTTAAGGCACAGAGTGGTTATGGGACATGTCTAAGGTCACACAGCTAGAGGTTGATCCAGTGTTCAAACCCATGCAGAGTCCAACAACTGGGCTTTTTTTTTTTTTTTTTTTCTGAGACAGAGTCTCATTCTGTTGCCCAGGCTGGAGTGCAGTGGTGGAATCTTGGCTCATTGCAAACTCCAATTCCCGGGTTCATGCGATTCTCCTGCCCTCAGCCTCCCAAGTAGCTGAGATTATGGGTGCTCACAACTGCTTCCTGCCCAGACCTGCCAACACTTGACCCCCATTCAATTCCTTCCCCTCAGGGGAGCTGAGTGGCCACCAGGGCTGTACAGGTCCAGTGACCCAGAGCTTCTCAGCAAGCTGAAGGAGGCAGGGTCCTGGGATCCAGATGCTCAGCCTCCCCAGGCCCTGTGAGGAACTGGAATCCAGGCTTCCAGTGAAAGCCCCAGGTATAGATTTGGAGAAGGAAGCCCAAGATGGTGCCTCTCTCCCTCGGGCTAGGACCTCAGCCCTCGCTTTCCTAGTTACCTCTTCAGCTCCCCCCTCACCTCCAGCTGGGAACTTACATCCCTTCTTTCATTTAGAGGGCACTTTTAGGCTGTGTGCGATGGTTCACGCCTGTAATCCTAGCACTTTGGGAGGCCAAGGCAGGCGGATCACTGGAGCTCAGGAGTTCGAGACCAGTCTGGGCAACATAGTGAGACCTTGTCTCTATTTAAAAAAAAAGAAGAATATATGTGTGTGTGTGTGTGTGTGTGTATACACATATAAATACACGTATATATACGTGTAAATATATGTATATATATTTATTTAAAAAATTAAAAATTCAGGCCTGTAATCCCAGCACTTTAGGAGGCCCAGGCAGGTGGATCAAGAAGTCAGGAGTTTGAGACCAGCCTGACCAATCATGGTGAAACCCCGTCTCTCCTAAAAATACAAAAATTAGTCGGGCATAGTGGCATGCGCGTGTAATCCTACCTACTCAGGAGGCTGAGGCAGGAGAATTGCTTGAACCCAGGAGGCGGAGGTTGCAGTGAGCCAAGATCATGCCACTGCACTCTAGCCTGAGCGACAAAGGGAGACTGTTTCAAAAACAAAACAAATTAATAATTAAAAAAACAAATATAGGGCACCTTTTCTTCCCAAACAATGGCTGTGGATTTCTGAAGGGAAAGGGAGGCAAATTCCCTAGGAAATAATCATGAGTGATTCTTTCTCTAGAAACACCTGGGGCCTCCAATGAACCCCTTCTTTCAGAGTCAATCTGCAGTTTTCTTCCTAGTTCTGACATGTGAGGCCAGGTTCCAAGGATGTCAGTTTTGAGAGCCCATCACAGGTTGGTAAGAGGAGCTAGATCTTTCTCCTTTATCTCTTAAACCTAAGCCATGCCTGCCCACACCCATGTGCAGGGCACACTACAATACTTAAAATGGGGAGAGGACCACCCCAAATAACCCAGCCCATTTCAGCTCAACCATGAGCTTCTGCTGTGCCTCTAACTCAGTCCTGCCCTATTCCTTTCACAAATCCTAGAGACCTCTAGGAGATGCCCCTCGCCACCATACCAGCCAGGAATCCCTGAGTCCTCCAGAAAAGCCACAAGTGGAGCTGAGATGACCCTAGGGGAGGGGCCTTCGTCCCTGTGCCTTGCCCCGCCCCTTAATAACAAGGTGAACCACAGGTGTTTGCCGTACATCATCCCCCACTCCCCACAGACGCCCCCCCACCCCGCCCTTTAAGGCCAGGGCAGAATTAAAGGATGGGATTGCTGAAAGAAGGAGTCTTCTCCCCCAGGGATGCTCGGTCTCAGTACACGGGGAAAGGAAGGCCCTGTAGGTGTAGGGAGTGCAAGCCTGGCTGGTCCCCCACTCTCCGCCAGCTCTGGAGCCCCTACTGTACCAAGGGCTCCCCTTGGTGGGGACAAGAAAAGCCCACGGAAGACTAGGGGAAATAGAGGGGAGGACCCCAGGGAAAACTAATGTGGATCAAGGGCTTGAAGACGTTCCTGACTCTCCCTCCCCTCCCCTCCCCTACCTCTGTCATGGGCAGATCAGATACTGAGGAGTGGGTTTGTGTGAGCCTAAACAGAGCTCTGGGGTTCTATTTCCTCTTAGTGGTTTTCTAAAGCTGCACCACCCTACCACTGCCTGGGTGTGGCATCAGAGGGCTCTAGGTCCCCAGCCCTGCACAGAAGCCCTTCTGAATGAAGGAGAGGACCACATGATAGCATCAAGGGGCAGGCCAGCCTGCGAAGAAGAGGTGAGTCCCTGACTGCCTGCGAGAAAGAGCCTCCTCCCCTCCTTAAGCACCCCCGGACCTCTGCGCCCCCAGTTCACCATCAGATCTGTTTCTACCACCCCCTCCCCACCCCGAGCCCAGGCTGGAATGTAGTGGTATGATCTCAGCTCACTAACAGCTTCTGCATCCTGGGTTCTAGCAATTCTCCTGCCTCAGCATCCCGAGGAGCTGGGATTACAGGAGTGTGCCACCACACCCAGCTAATTTTTGTATTTTTAGTAGAGACAGGGTTTCACCATGTTGGCCAGGCTGGTCTCGAACCCCTGGTCTTGTAATCTACCCACCTTGGCGTCCCAAAGTGCTGGGATTACAGTTGTGAGGCACTGTGCCCGGCCCCAGATTTCTTTCTTAAAACCTCTCTTCCCTCCCAGTGGATCCAAAAGCTACTCCTGGATCCTTCCCCTCCCAGTGATCCAAAAGCTACTCCTGATTTGGAGAGAGGTGGGAAGTAGGAAGGGAGGGGAAAAGGGGCAGTGTGGATTGAGGAGGGTGTCACCCCTACCCTGACCCTGAGCACCCTAGGTTTGGACCCTCTGGGTGCCTCCCCTTTGGAGAACTCAGAAAGTCAACCAGCTAGTCTGTGAACTGGGGGTGGGGCAGCAAGGAGGCGTCTGGGGAGGAGGGAGAAGGGAGAAGGGAGGAGGGAGGAGGGAGGAGGGAGGAGGGAGGAGGGAGGAGGGAAGAGGGAGGGAACAGAAAGGGGAGCCCTGGCTGGGAGGCTTCCTAAGGTTGAAGGCTGAGTTTGGGAGGTGAGGGCGAGCAACCCTCTCAGCCCCTTGGGGGAATATGCAAAGAATTGCTAATTGCAACTAAACGAGGCCTCGGCTTGGGGGAAGGGGCAGTCTGGCGGCTGTCAGGGGCTACCGCCTCTTTGAGTGCCCGAGTAAGGCCAGGCCAGCCCGCTCTTCTCATGTAAAGCAGCTTTTTGTCTGGGGGAGCCAGGGCTGGGGCCAGGGGCTGGGGAAGGGGCCCAAGCCATCAGCAAGTTTCTTGTTCCCCAGAAAGGGAGAAGGGTGCCCAGGCCTCCTCAGAGTGAGAACACCCCCCTCCTTCTCCACACTCAAGCTTTTTATGTGGGGGTTGATGGGGTGCCGCCCAGCAGGAGGGGGTGGGCCTGGGATCCCAGTACCCCCCTTGCTGGACTGTGGGAAAAAACCGAGCACAAAGAAGGGGGCTGGCCCCGCTGAGATGGGAGACAGGGCGGCTCTGATCCAGGGATGCCCTGAGGCTGAAGTACCCCTCCCTGGAGTCCCTTCTCCCCAGAGAATGTCCCCAGTGGCCACGTGTATCTTATCTGGTCATCTGGGCCCGCTTCAGGCTTCCTCACCCACTTTGCAAACCCTCCCTAACCTTTTGTACCCTGGGGAGAAGGGTCTTGAGAATCCAAGCCTAGTTCCTGACTGAGCCTAACTAGAGGGAGAAGGAGGACTCAAACCTTTGGGGGAAATCTTTGCTCTAAACATAGAGACCTAGGAATAATGCTTCCAGCCCCTGGGGCCACATGACCTGTTAGAGACCCGAGAATCTTGCTTTCTAATTCAGATGCCCCTTTTATGGGCTTCTGCAAACTTGGGCAGTTATAGCTGCTATTGAGCCTCAGTTTTCTCATCTGTAAAATGGGGACAACAATAACATTCTCTCAAAATCCTTGTGAAGATAGAGAGTTGCAAAGCATCCCGCATGGCAGTCCCTGGTTCTCAGTGTGTCCCTCCCCTCCCCTGAAACATCCATGAAAAGGATGGATACACACATATAAGCACTTCAGGGATAACGATACCTCACAGCCATCACACTTTGCAATTTCCAGAATGCACGTGTCATCTCTTTTTCTTTATTTGAGATGGAATCTCACTCTGTTGCCCAGGCTGGAGTGCAGTGGCGTGATCTCAGCTCACTACAACCTCCCTCTCCCAGGTTCAAGCCATTCTCCTGCCTCAGCCTCTCGAGTAGCTATGACTATAGCCTGCCATCATGCCTGGCTAATTTTTGTATTTTTAGTAGAGACAGGGCTTCACCATGTTGGCCAGGCTGGTCTCAAACTCCTGACCTTCAGTGACCCGCCTGCCTTAGCCTCCCAAAGTGCTGGGATTACGGGCGTGAGCCACGATGCTGGGCCACGTGCCATCTCTAAGATACACCATCTAATCAATGGAACAGACTCTTCTCTTCTATATTTGACTGGTGAAAAATAAACAAGTTTCCAAGAGCTTAAGTCAGATCCCCTGACTCCTCCAGCAGTCCTCATCCCACTCCATGGTGTGGCCTCAGAGATCCCATCTCATGGACTAGACAAATGGAGTCCAAAGCAAAAGCAGCCAGAGACTGTCACCAGGTTTCTCAGTAGCACAGCTTGTGTTAGTGGCCACCTGCGCCCTTCTCCTAAATCAATGCTTGTGTGGAAATTTTAGGACCATGTGGGTCCCCTTCTCTCAGCTCCACATTGGGGTCCTTGAGAAGCAGAGGGCTGGCTGGAGGATAGGAAGGGTTGTCCCCTCCCCTCCCAGCAGGACATCTCTGGGATGAGACCTTCACTGTGAGAGGCAGCGGGGCAACACGGGTAGAATAGCTGGGCAAGTCGGTTCTTTCCCTCCTCCCTTTTCTTGCTAGAAGTCCACTTGCTCCTCGAGAAATGTCTCCTCCATTCCTGCCCCCCTCTACTTTGGGGGCCCCATGGTCTAGCTCCCTGTCCCTGTGCATCACCCCAGCTGGGTCCTCATCCTCCCAGCCCCTGGGCCAGGTGGAGGATGCTGACCTGACCGCCCACTTGCCAGACACCCAGGGGCGCCTGCTCCCAGAGGGCCTTGGCCAAGGGGCTGTGGCGCTGGGCTGGTGCCTTTCTCACTGCCTGGCTCCCTCCCCATAGGCCCCTAATCCATCTCACCCAGCAGGAAGCCCTTAAGCTGCCTTTTCAGCGGCCTTCCCCAGCCCGCTGTGGGCTCTGTGCCTTTCTATACCACCCTTGGCAGGAGCTGTGTTATACAAGCTGGAGAGAGAGTCCCCTGCAAAGAGGTCAACGTGCCTAAGGCAGCTTCCAGCATCAGCAGCCTCTCCTCCCCAGGGTTCCCCCACTGGTATACTGCCTGGCATCCCTGAGCACTGACAGCCCTGGCTGACTCACATCAAAGCCCCAGACTGGGTCCAGGTGAGAGGAGGGATGCTAGGGGGACAGTGGGCAGAAGGCCAGGGTCTGGGGAAGTGTGGCAGGCATGAGGGGCTCCTCTGGCTCTGTGCCATCTGTCCTTTTGGCAGGTCTCTCCATCTTTCGTCTGCTTCCAACCCCTGCCGCCAACTCTCCAAAGCCCATTCACTGGCTTCTCACTCAGTTACGCAGCCCAGACAGGACTGGGGGAGCATGTCCTCTGGAGGCCACCTCAACTGTGTGTTTCAGACAGGAAGGGAGTGAGGGAGGCAGGGGCGCTAACAGGTCCTTTCTCTCTTCCTAGGTTGTATTTGGGTTTGGGCAATTGCCTGTCACTCTTGGGGCACGGGCCTCACAGCTTGGATTATCCTGGGACAGGCTTAATTTCACAATTCTATGGCGCCTGCAGGTATACTATTGCTGGTTCTGATTTTCTGACTTTGGGTTCGGAAAATGGTCCTTTTTTTTTTTGAGATTCTCGCTCTGTCACCCAGGCTGGAGTGGTGGTGGAGTGCAGTGACATGATCTCGGCTCGCTGCAACTTCTGCCTCCTGGGTTCAAGTGATTCTTGTGCCTCAGCCTCCCAAACAGCTGGAATTACAGGCACGTGCCACCACGTGCCACTAATTTTGTCTTTTTAGTAGAGATGGGGTTTCACCATGTTGGCCAGGCTGGTTTCAAACTCCTAGCCTTAAGTGATCTGCTCACCCGGCCTCCCAAAGTGCAGAGCCACTGCACACTGCCTGGAAAATGGTTCTTATGTGACCTGTCCCTATCTTGGCCTCAACTTTTCCCTCCCCTCTCTCTTCAGGAAAAAATGCCACCTCACCCCAACTAGGCCCCTTCTCCAAGGCCCAAACCCCAGTCCTACCTCCCAATCTCCACTCCAGGAAGCCAGCCTTCGGCTGGCTAGGAGTAGTTACCAGAGAGTTGGGGGTGCCTCTGGGAGGTCTGTTTGTAGTTCAGATTCTTCTCATTCCAGGCTCAGCAGGCTGTCTCTAAGGAAAGGGCCTGGGATGGGGGGGCGGGATCCTTGGGGCACCAGCTGCAGGGAAGGAAAACTTCCTGGGGAGAGGAGGGAAGTGTTTTTCTTCTCTTCCTAGTGAACCCCATCCACAAGGTAGGAATTGCCGCTCCCCGTTCCATCACTGGAGTCCCTCCCCAACAAGCTGCCTCATCATTCAGGCTCCTCCCAAGGGGCCTGAAAGGAGCTTTGCAGAGCTGAGGGCCTGATCTCGTTCTTTCTTCACTTCTGAACGAGTCCGTTTCTACCTTTTTGGGATGCTTAGAGATGGCTGGAAGAGTTTGGAGGGGGTGCCTCAGAAGAGGAATGCTTGGAGAGTGAATGGGTCAGCCCCAGCTTCAAAGAGGCTGTATCAATCTGTCCCCAAAACTGAAGTCCCTTGTAGACTCTCCTTTACTTTAAGCAGCATTTGCATATGTGTCCCTCTAGACTAGCAACCCCTAGGCCTCGAGATTCCTCAAGGATTAATCAGTGATCCAGCCACGGGAGAAAGCAACCAACCCCCAGAGTCTTAAAAGTCTGACACCCTGGCCGGTGCAGTGGCTCACACCTGCAATCCCAGCACTTTGGGAGTGAGGCCAATGGATCACCTGAGGTCAGGAGTTCAAGACCAGCCTGGACAACATGGCGAAACCCCGTCTCTACTAAAAATACAAAAATTAGCTGGGCATGGTGGCACGCACCTGTAATCCCAGCTACTCGGGAGGGTGAGGCAGGAGAATTGCTTGAACCTGGGAGACGGAGGTTGCAGTGAGCCGAGATTGTGCCACCGCATTCTAACCTGGGTGAAAGAGGAAGACTGGAAGAAAAAAAAAAAAAAAAAAGAAAAAAGGCTGGGCGCCGTGGCTCACGCCTGTAATCCCAGCACTTTGGAAGGCTGATGAGGGCAGATCACGAGGTCAAGAGATGGAGACCATCCTGGTCAACATGGAGAAACCCCATCTCTACTAAAAATACAAAATTAGCCAGGCCTGGTGGTGCATACCTCTAATCCCAGCTACTAGGGAGGCTGAGGCAGGGGAATCGCTTGAACCCAGGAAGCAGAGGTTATGGTGAGCCAAGATTGTGCCACTGCACTCCAGCCTGAGCAAGAAGAGCAAAACACTGTCAAAAAAAAAAAAAGAAGTCTGACACCTGCCGCAACTCCCTGGAAAACTTCCTTCTCCAGCTGCCTCTGCCTGATCTAGGGAGAGCAGGAAGAACGAACACTAAAGGCTTATATTGAGTGTCCGCTATGTAAAGCCACCCTTGGTCTTATCTTCCCCACCCTTCAAGAGAAGATTAGTGTCCCTCTCTTACTGATGAATAGTTGGAGCTTCAGAAAGGGAGTGACCTATCTCAGCGAATGCAATGAGGAAGCAGAGCTGAATCCGCTGAGACCAAGTCCAGGATGGTGGTCTGCCCAGCATGCTGCCTCGTGACTAGGTCTGCCCCATGTGTGTGTGTGCAGGCCCCCATGGTGACCTCTGGGTGATATTCTGCTTCTGGGTTACAGAACAGCATGCACCCTCTGAGCTCCCTTTTCCAAAGCAACTCTCCATACAAATCCAGTTTCTCATTCAGTCCTCACTTCAGAGGGAACAGGACAGATTTATTGTGCCCATTCTATAGATGGAGAAACCGATACTCAGAGAAGTAAAAAGATTCACTGAAGGTCAGAAAAGTACTAAGCACCAAGACTAGGACACGAGCAGTCAGGTGTCCTATGTCCACTTCATGGGTTCTCGTGATGATGTCAGATTTGTCACTTCACTCCTTCTCAGACTGGAGATGAGAATATATTTAAAGAAAAAAAAGAGAATACATTTGTTTTGTTTGTTTGGTTTGAGACAGGATCTTGTTCTGGCACCCAGGCTGGAGTGCAGTGGTGCAGTCACAGCTCACTGCAGCCTGGACCTACTAAGCTCAAGTGGCCCTCCTGCCTCAGCCTCCCCAGGAGCTGGGATTACAGGTGTGCATTACCATGCTCAGCTCATATTTGTACTTTTTTTTTCTTGTAGAGACAGGGCATATTTGTAAGTAAATGTGGCTCTGAGAAACCAGATACTTGTGAAAATTGGAGACTAGAAATCTGGACCCTAGAAACCTGGCTTGCTCGTTTTTCCTCCTCAGAGCTGAGCTTCTCCCCTCGCTAAGTGTGGGTTCCAGAGGTAGGGCAGAATGTATGAGGAAGGGAATTGGGCTCGCTGTCCAGGGCAGGATGTTTGTGTCTCTAGATTACCCAGCCCAGGGAGTTCAGACCTTGCTGTATTTACAGAGAGCTTTGATTGATTTCACAATTTTCTTGAGTGCCTGTGACACACAAGGCACTCAGATATGTACAAAACCCAAGACACAGCCTCTGCCCTCAAGAGATTTTCTTGTTGAGGGGTGGGGAGGTAGTAGTTAGACATATGTAGGTAACACATGCCACATGCTGAACGCTATAAGATAAACATCAACTCAGAGAAAGGACCGGAGTGGTATCAGAGAAGTACCACAGAGAAGGGGACTTCAAGGATTTACAGTGGTGGAATGGCTCTAGGTGTTTAATCAGAAAAGAGATTCCGGCCAGGTGCCGTGGCTCATGCCTGTAATCCCAACACTCTGGGAGGCCGAGGTGGATGGATCGCTTGAGCTCAGGAGTTCCAGACCAGCCTGGGCAATATGGTGACACCCCATCTCTACCCAAAATAGAAAAAAATTAGCCCAGCATGATGGTGGGTGTCTGTGCTCCTAGTCAGGAGGCCGAAATGGGAGGATTGCTTGATCCTGGGAGGTCCAGGCTGCAGTGAGCCAAGATTGCAACACTGCATTCCAGCCTGGGCAACAGAGTAAGACTCTGTCTCAAAAAAACAAAAAAAAAAAAAAAAGATTCAGTACGGATGCCATAGACCAAACTAAACTGTGGGCCCACAAATTTCATATGTTAAAGCCCAAACTCTCAATGTGACTGTATTTGGAGATAGGGGTCTTAGGAGGTAATTAATGTTCAATGAGGTTGGAAGGGTCCTCCCCCCTCAATCTGATAGGATTGGTGGCCTTATAAGGGGAACAGAGAGAAATCTCTCCCCCCTCAACCTACACACACCAAGGAAAGGCCACGTGAACACTGAGAAGGTGGCCAACTACAAGCCAGGAAGAAAGCCTTACCCAGAACCCAGCCATGCTGGCATCCTGATCTCAGACTTCCAGCTTCCAGAACTATGAGAAAATAAATTTCTGTCATTTAAGCCACCCAATCTACAGTATTTTGTTATGGCAGCCCAAGCAGACTACGAAACTAGGTGCTTGTGAAACTGCTGGATGGCCTGGAGGAGTAGACTTTGTCACGAAGCCACAGAAACGACCCTCCAGTAGAAGCTGCTACCTCTGCCACAAGCAGGTAGGAGGATCAAGAGGCTGCCACTGGGGCTGGGTGCCTTGGCTCACGCCTGTAATCCCAGCACTTTGGGAGGCTGAGGTGGGCGGATCACTTGAGGCCAGGAGTTTGAGACCACTGTGACCAACACGACAAAACCCTGTCTCTACTAAACATAAAAAATTAGCTGGGTGTGATGGTGCCCACCTGTAATCCCAGCTACTCAGGAAGCTGAAACAAGACAATCGCTTGAGCCCAGGAGGGGGAGTTGTAGTGAGCCAAGTTCATACCACTGCATTCCAGCCTGGGAGACAGAGTGAAACTGTCTCAAAAAAGAAATAAAAAAGAAAAGAAAAGAAATAAAGAGGCTGCCATTGGAACTAAATCAGGGTAACTGCACCTAGGGATCAGTGTCACTGCTGCTACTGCTGTCACAGAGACTGGACACTGGGTGCTGCTACAGGACAAACCTCATCTCCAAGACCTTGCGTGCCAGCAGAAATAGCCCACAGCAGCAAGAACATGACCTCATTTGCCCTTCCACCTTCCAAATCTCAAATGAGTACATTTTGCATCCAGAGCTCTAGGTGAAAGGGAGGCTGAGAGAGGAGGCTTTTGGCTTCCAACCTCTGCAGTACAGGAAGGAGGTGGGAATGGTGGGAGGATCTCTCGAGCCCAGGAGTTTGAGACTGCAGTGAGCTATGATTGTGCCACTATACTCCAGCCTGGGTGACAGAACAAGACCCCATCTGGAAAAAAAAAAAAAAAAAAAGTAGGGCTCTGAAAGCTAACTGAATGGTCTGGAGGTCTGGAAAGCAGATAGCTTTATAAGTGTGCATATGAATCACTTGGGGATGATGTATTTGGATCAGTGGGCAGGGCCCAGGAATCTGGGTATTTCTAACAGGGTATTTCTAACAGGTAAACCCCAGGTCCCATTGCCCCTCCTGCCATGATCCTGAAGCATGTGGTTAGGAGCTCTGATGGGGCAGTCCCAGACACTTCTGTGAGCTCAGAAAAGATTAGATTTGCGCCGAATTAGTCCCTTTCTCTCCTAAGAGCTAGTCCTGAAAGTTGAATGCCGAACCCTGAAAAATGCTGCTGTGATGGAGGCTCAGAAGAAAGGGGCCCTGCCTAGAACCCAGGAGTCCAGGGATTTAAACTTTCACCACCCCACCAAGGAGGAATGGATGGAGTCAGCTGACAACAGGGAAATGCATAAGCATTTCCTGAAGTTATGACTCACTTTGTTCTGAATTTCCACTCTGGCCCTGGGGTTTAGGATCTTCAGGATCCTATTTCAATTGCAGGGGTTTGGTTAGAGAGCCTCTTCAACCTTGAGGGGTTTAAGAATTAGGCAGAGGAGAAGAAAAGTGAAACAGAGAGGACAAGAGAGGAAGGGAGGAGAAAGGTAGCACTTCCACCCAAAATGGCTCAGGTCCCCACCAGAACCCAATGTCCTCCATAGCTCACATTGAATTTCAACACAAAATAGTCTATTACAATGGATTTTCCTTCTCAGTCATTTTCTTTTCTTGGCTCTTCCTAGGCAGCCGTGGCCCCCAAGTCCCCCAGTTGAAGGGAAGGTCATAGATAAATAAAAAAGCCCTGGCCTTCTCCCTCTGTGCCCTATCCCAGCCCCACGTCTCAGGGAGGGTCTGGCCCCCAAGCCAGAGCAGGGCTGAGTCTACCTGGGCCAGGCCAAAAGGCTTTCTTCCTTCCCAGAGGTATCCATTCCCCTCCCAGGTTCCTGAGATGTTCAGCCGCATCTGCAGCCTGACTGAGCAGGGTCCCCCAGGCCTTCCTCCTCTAGGCTGGTCCTCCCAGGGCAAGAGCAGGCTTTCAGGTTGGGAGGGGGTTCGCCCTCCATCCCCCAGTTGTCACCACAAAGCAAAGTCCAGGGAAGGAGGGGGAGTGGGCAAGGGTGGGGGTAGTGGGAGAGCCAGGTCCTTGCTAGTAAATCAAAGTTGGTTTCCCAGATGGAGTTGCAGCCGCTTTGATTTCTCAAGCCATCCCCTCCCACTCTGCTGCCTCCCCTCACCCCCAGCTCCACGGTTTCAATTCCTCCCTGAAAAGCAGCAGGGCCTCCTTTCAAACCAGCCCAGCACCTCCAACTCCCAATAACAGCTTCAGTTACAGGAAAGGGGAGAGGGAGGGGGTGAGGTGGCCCAGCCTGGAGAGACATTCTGGGAGAAGAACAGGGAGGAGGAGTGGCAAATGAGGAAGGGGGAAAAGAAAGAGCAGAGTGAGATGCGGGGCAGCTAGGGTGGAAGAGTGTGCTCTGCTGGAGCAGCAGGGGAGCCCCAACTGGGAAGCCAACGTGCCTTTTCCTCCCTCCCAAGGGAGCACCCCCACACCCACCCATCAGCCCAAGGACCCCTCCACATCTAGAGCTCTGCTATTTAGGCTCTCCTATTCTTCTCCCCTTGGCATTAGGTTCTAGAAGGTTCTGGAAGACAAAATATCCAAACCATGCATTCCCAGGGACATTTATTTCCTGATCTAGATGGCAGAGTCACCCAAGAAGCTCACTAATCAAATCCAACACTGGCTTTCCAGATCCCGTTTCCCCAGTTGGCTCTGAGCAGCACACACCTTGGTCTCACTCGGCCCAGCCTTGGGCCAATTAAGGCCCTTAATTAACAGATGACCTATTTAATCCTTTTATGGCCCATTTTGCCTGCCAGAGACCTTGAAGAAGGGTATCGAAGAGATAAAAGGGTAACAGCTATACTCTGCTAAGTCTCCTTCCTT
Organism: Cacajao melanocephalus; assembly: GCA_963573385.1. Classification (NCBI taxonomy): domain Eukaryota; kingdom Metazoa; phylum Chordata; class Mammalia; order Primates; family Pitheciidae; genus Cacajao; species Cacajao melanocephalus. The sequence continues at coordinate 16,720 of CAUYLG010056713.1, forward strand.
GGAATTTGGCAGGGGTTGGGTGCACTGACTGAACCCACAAGTTGTCAGGAAGTGGAGTTCCAGGAGTCCTAGGTCTCCTGATTATTCAGTGGCCCATTTCTTTTTCTCCTTCTCTTCCTTCCTCTCTCTCTTTCATTTCTCTCTCCTTCTCTTTTCTTTGTTTTTGAGATAGTGTCACACTCGCGTTGCCCAGGCCATAGTGCACTGGCAGAATTATAGCTCACTGCAGCCTCTACTCAGGTGATCCTTCCACTTCAGCCTCCTGAGTAGCTGGGACTACAGGTATGTGCCACCATGCCAGGCTGTTTTTTTTTTTTATTTTTAGTAGAGACAGTTTTGCCATGTTGCCTAGGCTGGTATCCAACTCCCGGGCGCCAGTGATTCACCAGCCTCATCTTTCCAAAGTGCTGAGATTGCTACTGTGTCTGGACTGTGGCCCATTTCTAAGGGCCATTTCCCCGAGATCTAAATGGAGGATGGAGTACAGGGAGAGGGAATTTGATACCTCACCTGAAGGTGGATTCGAGGTCTTAATAGGTTCAGGGAGAGAGGAGGAAAGGTGAATTCACCCGAAGCAGAGGCATACTGTGTGGGTCAGGGGAGATGGCAGCCAAGGAGACTGATTCTCTGCAGGCTCAGACCTGTTTTCCACAACGTGTCTAGGACCCACCCCACTTAGAGCGGAATATTTTTGCTTAGAGAATAAAACCATTGAGGCACTTAAAGTATCTGAAATTAAGGCCTCTTCCTTGCTCCCTGTCTGCCAAACAGATAACACAGCCCTTCCCTCCTTAGGGTGGAGACCTCAGTGCTTTGAAAAGGACACTGACCCAGAATAGAGGAAACAAAGAGAGGACCTGTCCCCACCGGGCTTATTTGAGCAGGGGGAATTCCCGGGGGAGTCACCGTAACAGGCATTGTCCCTTAGAAGAGCCCTCAAGGACAGAGAGCTGACGGCTTCTCTGGAAAGCAAGGCTTGAAAGGAAAAGGTGCAAGGAGACCCAGACATGTGTAATTACCTAAACTATGACAGGGCAAGGTGAAAGGCCAGAGATAGGAGGATTTCTGGGGCGGGGCGGGTGTGGGTGGCGGGGAGCCCTAGGCAATCTCCCCAGTTTTCCTTAGCAGTGATAATTTCTCCATGCTTTCCTCTCCTGAGCACGCCCGTGTGTGATGGATGTTGCTGTCATTTCACTCATCTGTGACACACAAGCCTTTCATCTTGTTTGGGTGGGATGAAGCAAGGAAAGTTTCAGTGATCCAAGCATCATATTCTCACAGCCTCCTCCATCTGGTTCAAAGGTAAAATCAATAAATAGTTTTATGATCTCTTTCTACAGATGAAAAAGTCGCAGTTAAGGAAGGGAAGATGACTGACCTAAGCTACTGGGCCAGTGTGGCTGAAGCCTGTCCCGCAGCGCAGACATTTGGAGCCCCAGACCAGGTTTCTTTCCACTCCAGCAGCTATTTTCTCTGCTCTCCTGTTAGGTTGAGATTTCTGCTCCTTCCAAGTCCATCCCACAGAATGGAGGAATGGACGGTACAGCAGATTTACAGTGGGTACCCAACAATTACCCCAGATATCAGATTTCATTTTTTTTTTGAGACGGGTTTTCACTCTGTTGCCCAGGCTGGAGTGCAGTGGGGAGATTATAGCTCACACAGCCTCAAACTCCTGGGCTCAAGTGATCCACTCACCTCATACTCCTGAGTAGCTGGGACTACAGGTGCATTCCACCACACCAGGCTAATTTTTAAATATTTTGTAGAGATACGGCCTGGCTATCTTGCCCAGGCTGGGTCAAGCAATCCACCTTAGCCTCCTAAAGTGCTAGGATTACAGGTGTGAGCCACTCCACCTGGTCCTAGATATCAGATTTGTAAGCAGAAATGATTAACAATGGTGCCTTGGGGTTTGGGGGAGAAGTGGCACTTTTGTGCATTGGGGACACCTAGGTTCCCAGCCCACAGCAGAAGCCCAAGACTAATGAGAAATGCTCCTTAGGGAGGTATAGCAGAATATGGCCCCCTAGACTGTAGGCTCCCTGAAGCTGGAGCTTGAGTCTCTGCAGACTATCTGCTTTGCATATAGTAGGTGCTCAATAATTTATTGGATAAAATAATAGCTACTATTACCAAGCTTTTAGCCTAGCACCAGGTCATAGTGAGTGCCATATGCTGTCTCATTTAATTTTCACAACCAAAATGAGAAAAGTAAAAATTCTGGGCCAGGTACAGTGGCTCATACCTGTAATCCCAGCACTTCAGGAGGCTGAGGTGGGCAGATCACTTGAGGTCAGGAATTTGAGACCAAGCTGCCAACATGTTGACACCCTGTCTCTACTCAAAACACAAAAATTAGCTGGGCATGGTGGTGGACACCTGTAATCCCAACTACTTGGGAGGCTGAGGAAGGAGAATCCCTTCAGCCAGGGAATCAGAGGTTGCAGTGAGACTGTGCCACTGCACTCCAGCCTGGGCAATGGAGCAAGACCCTGTCTCAAAAATAAAAACAAAAAAAAATTTGATCTGAGGCTCCCAGGCCCAGAAGAAAGAAACCTTGAGACATCTTCATGTTGGCTAAAATCTCTGCTGGCCCAAGCACCCCTTCTCAGTCTCCCTCCTCATTGGCCCCATGACCTTTATTAAATACTGACATTCCCCAAAGCTTTGGCCTTCCTACCCAATCCATCTTCCCTAGATGATCTTAGCCACGCTCATACAA
>CAUYLG010056714.1:0-31676 GCA_963573385.1 Cacajao melanocephalus
GAAGAAAGTCAATGGTAGCTTGATGGGGATAGCATTAGCTTTATAAATTACTTTGGGCAGTATGGCCATTTTCACAATATTGATTCTTCCTAACCATGAGCATGGAATGTTTTTCCATTTGTTTGTGTCCTCTCTTATTTCGTTGAGCAGTGGTTTGTAGTTCTCCTCGAAGAGGTCATTTACATCCTTTATTAGTTGTATTCCTAGGTATTTTATTCTCTTTGTAGCAATTGTGAATGGCAGTTCATTCTTGATTTGGCTCTCTGTTTGTCTTTTACTGGTGTATAGGCATGCCTGTGATTTTTGCACATTGATTTTGTATCCTGAGACTTGGCTGAAGTTGCTTATCAGTTTCAGGAGATTTTGGGCTGAGTTGATGGGGTCTTCTAAATATAAAATCATGTCATATGCAAATAGAGACAATTTGACTTTCTCCTTTCCTAATTGAATACCCTTTATTTCTTTTTCTTGCCTGATTGCTCTGGCTGGAACTTCCGATAGTATATTGAATAGGAGTTGTGAGAGGGCATCCTTGTCTAGCACCAGGTTTCAAAGGGAATGCTTCGTTTTTGCCCATTCAGTATGACATTGGCTGTGGGCTTGTTGTGAATAGCTTTTATTAATTTGAGATACATTCTGTCGATACCTAGTTTATTGAGAGTTTTTAGCATAAAGGGCTGTTGAATTTTGTCGAAGGCCTTCTCTGCATCTATTGAGATAATCCTGTGGTTTTTGTCTTTGGTTCTGTTTATGTGGTGGATTACGTTTATAGACTTGTGTATGTTGAACCAGCCTTGCATCCCCAGGATGAAGCCTACTTGCTTGTGATGGATAAGCTTTTTGATGTGCTGTTGCAATTGGTTTGCCAGTATTTCATTGAAGATTTTTGCATCTATGTTCATCATGGATATTGGCCTGAAGTTTTCTTTTCTTGTTGAGTCTCTGCTGGGTTTTGGTATCAGGATTATGTTGGTCTCATAAAATGATTTGTGGCTAATAGTCCTTCATTTTGGATTGTTTGAAGTAGTTCAGAAGGGGTGGTACCAGCTCCTTTTTGTATGTCTGGTAGAATTTGGCTGTGAACCCATCTGTACCTGGGCTTTTTTTGGTTGGTTGGCTATTAATTGCTGCCTCAACTTTAGCCCTTGTTATTGATCTATTCTGGGTTTTGACTTCTTCCTGGTTTAGACTTGGGAGGGTGCAAGTGTTGAGGAATTTATCCATTTCTTCCAGGTTTACTGGTTTATGTGCATAAAGTAATCTCTGATGGTGGTTTGTATTTCTGTGGAACTGGTGGTGATATCCCCTTAATTGTTTTTTATTGCATCTATTTGATTATTCTCTTTTCTTTTTTATTAATCTGGCTAGTGGTCTGTCTATTTTGTTGATCTCTTCAAAATACCACCTCCTGGATTTATTGAGGGTTTTTTTTGAAGGTTTTTTAATGTCTGATCTTAGTTGTTTCTTGTCTTCTGCTAGCTTTTGAGTGTTTTTGACCTTGCTCCTCTAGCTCTTTCAATTATGATGATAGGGTGTCGATTTTAGATCTTTCCTTGCTTCTCATGTGGGCATTTATTGCTATATATTTTCCTCTAGACGCTGCTTTAAATATGTCCCAGAGATTCTGGTACATTGTGTCTTCATTCTCATTGGTTTCAAAGAACATCTTTATTTCTGCCTTCATTTCGTTGTTTATCTAGTCAACATTCAAGAGCTAGTTGTTCAGTTTCCATGAAGTTGTGAGTTAGTTTCTTAATCCTGAGTCCTAATTTGATTGCACTGTGCTCTGAGAGACTGTTTGTTATGATTTCCATTCTTTTGTATTTGCTGAGGAGTGATTTACTTCCAATTTAGAGTAGGTGTGATGTGGTGCTGAGAAGAATATATATTCTGTGGATTTGGAGTGGAGAGTTCTGTCAATGTCTATTAGGCTTGCTTGGTCCAGATCTGAGTTTAAGTCCTGGATATCCTTATAAATTTTCTATCTCGTTGATCTGTCTAATATTGATAGTGAAGTGTTAAAGTCTCCCACTATGATTGTGTGGGAGTCTAAGTCTCTTTGTAGGTCACTGAGAACTTGCTTTATGTATATAGGTGCTCCTGTATTGGGTGCATATATATTTAGGATTGTTAGCTCTTCTTGTTGCATTAATTCCTTTTACCATTTTGTAATGCCCTTTTTTGTCTCTTTTGATATTTGTTGGTTTAAAGTCTATTTTATCAGAGACTAGGATTGCAACTCCTGCTTTTTTTTGCTCTCCATTTTCTTGGTAAATCTTCCTCCATTCCTTTATTTTGAGCCTATGTGTGTTTTTGCACATGAGATGGGTCTCCTGAACACAGTACACCAATATGGGTCTTGACTCTATCTGATTTGCCAGTCTGTGTCTTTTAATTAGGGCATTTAGCCCATTTACATTTAAGTTTAATATTGTTATGTGTAAATTTGATCCTGCCATTATGATGCTACCTGGTTATTTTGTCCATCAATTGATGCAGTTTCTTCCCAGCATTTATGGTCTTTACAATTTGGTATGTTTTTGCAATGGCTGCTACTGGTCATTTCTCTCTAGGTTTAGTGCTTCCTTCAGGAGTTCTTGTTAGGCAGGCTTGGTGGTGGCAAAATTCCTCAGCAATTGCTTGTTCATAAAGGATTTTATTTCTCCTTCATTTATGAAGCTTATTTTGGCTGTATATGAAATTCTGGTTGAAAATTCTTTTCTTTAAGAATGTTGAATATTTGCCCCCACTCTCTTCTGGCTTATAAGGTTTCTGCTGAGAGATCTGCTGTTAGTCTGATGGGATTTAGACTTTGTGGGTAACCTGACTTTTCTCTCTGGCTGCCCTTAGCATTTTTTCCTTCATTTCAATCTTGGTGAATCTGATTGTTATGTGTCTTGTGGTTGCTCTTCTCAAGGAGTATCTTTGTGGTTTTCTCTGTATTCCCTGTATTTGAATGTTGACCTGCCTTGCTAGGTTGGGGATGTTCTCCTGGATAATATCCTGAAGAGTGTCTTCCAACTTGGTTTCATTCTCCCTTGCACTTTCTTGAACACCAATCAAATGTAGATTTGGTCTTTTCATGTACTCCCATATTTCTTGGAGGCTTTGTTCATTTCTTTTCACTCTTTTTTCTCTAATCTTGCTTTCTTGTTTTGTTTCATTGAGTTGATCTTCAATCTCTGATATCCTTTCTTCTGCTTGATCAATTTGGCTATTGAAATTTGTGTATACTTCACAAATTTCTTGTGCTGTGTTTTTCAGCTTCATTGGGTCATTTATATTCTTCTCTAAATTGGTTATTCTAGTTAGCATTTCATCTAACCTTTTTTCAAGGTTCTTAGCTTCCTTGCATTGGGTTAGAACATGCTCCTTTAGCTTGGAGAAGTTTGTTATTACCCACCTTCTAAAGCCTGGTTCTGTCAATTTGTCAAACTCATTCTTCATTCAGTTTTATTCCCTTGCTGGCGAGGAGCTGTGATCCCTTAAAGGAGAAAAGGTGTTCTGGTTTTAGGAGTTTTCAGGCTTTTTGCACTGGTTCCCGTCTAAATGGATTTATCTACCTTCGGTCTTTGAGATTGGTGACCTTAGGATGGGGTCTCTGAGTGGACGTCCTTTTTGTTGATGTTAAAACTATTTCTTTCTGTGTGTTACTTTTCCCTCTAACATTCAGGCCCCTCTGCTGCAGGTCTGCTGTAGTTTGCTGGAGGTCAACTCTAGACCCTGCTTGCCTGGGAATCACCAGCAGAGGCTGCGTAACAGCAAAGATTGCTGCCAGTTTCTTCCTCTGGTAGCTTCATCCCAGAGGGGTACCTGTCAAATGCCAGCCAGAACTCTCCTGTATGAGGTTTCTGTCAGCCCCTATGGGGAGGTGTCTCCCAGTCAGGATACATAGGGGTCAGGGAACCACTTGAGGAGGCAGTCTGTCCCTTATCAGAGCTCAAATGCTGTGTTGGAAATCCACTGCTCTCTTCAAAGCTGCCAGGCAGGGACATTTAAGTCTGCTGAAGCTGTGCCTACTACCGCCCCTTTTCCCAGGTGCACTATCCCAGGAAGGTGGGGCTTTAATTATGGTCTGCAGCCTTTTTTCAGAGATGCCCTGCCCAGCGAGGACATCTAGTGAGACAGTCTGTCTGCAGGTGCTGAGCTGTGTTGAACTCCACCCATTTTGAACTTTCCAGCAGCTTTGCTTACACTGAGGGGTTGTAATTGCCTACTCGAGCCTCAGCAGTGGTGGACACCCCTCCCCCATCAAGCTCAAATGTCCCAGGTTGAGCTCAGACTATGTGCTGGCTGTGAGAATTTCAAGCCAGTGGATCTTAGCTTGCTGGTGTCCATGGCGGGGGAACCTGCTGAGCCAGACCACTTGGCTCCCTGGCTTCAGCCCCCTTTCTCGGGGAGTGAACAATTCTGTTTTTCTGGTGTTCCAGGAGCCACTGGGGTATGAAAAAAAACCTGCTACGGCTAGCTCGGTTTCTGCCCAAACAGCTACCCAGTTTTGTGCTGGAAACCCATAGCGCTGGTGGTTGTGTAGGTACCAGAGGGAATCTCCTGGTCTGTGGGTTGCAACGACTGTTGGAAAAGCACAGTACCTGGACTGGAGTGCAGAAAACAGTCCCTATGGCTTTCCTTGGCTAGAAGAGGGAGTTCTCTAGCCCTTTGTGTTTCCTGGGTGGGGTGATGCTCCACCCTGCTTTGGCTTCCCCTCTTTGGTCTGCACCCACTGTCCAACCAGTCCCAATGAGCTGAACCAGGTACCTCAGTTGGAAATGTGGAAATCACCCACCTGCATTGATCTCCCTGGGAGCTGCTCACTGGGGCTATTCTTACTCAGTCATCTAGCACAGGGACCTAAATCCTACAATTTATATGGAACCACTGAAGACCCAGAATAGCCTAAGCTGTCCTGAGCAAAAAGAACAAAACTGGAGGAATCACATTATCTGACTCCAAATTATACTACAGAGCTATATAACCCAAACAGCATGGTATTGGCACAAAAACTTACATGTAGACAATGGAACAGAATAGGGAACCCAGAAACAAATCTATACACCTACAGAGCACTCTTCTTTGACAAAAGTGCCAAGAACATACGTGAGGGAAAGAAAAATCTCTTCAACAAATTATGCTGGAAAAACTGCATACTCATATACAGGAGAATGAAAGTAGACCCCTATCTATCACCATATATAAAAATCAAATCAAAATTGATTAAAGTCTTAAATCTAAGAGCTCAAACTATAAAGCTACAAAAAGAAAACGTTAGGAAAATAATTTAGGACTTTGGAATGGGAAAAGATTTCCTGAGTAATAGGTGACCAAAGCAAAAATGGACAAATCAGATCACATTAAGTTAAAAAGTTTCTGCATGGCTAAGGAAAAAGTTAACGAAGTGAAGAGACAACCAACAGAATAAGAGAAAATATTTTCAAACTATCCATCTGACAAGGGACAGAATATATAAGGAACTCAGATCACAAGTTTCCTCAAAAAGCCAAAAATAGAGCTACCATATGATCCAGTAATTCTACTGCTGGGCATATACCACCCCCCCCAAAAGGAAAGAAGCATATCAAAGGGATATCTGCACTCCCACATTTGTTGCAGCACTCTTCACAATAGCCAAGATTTAGAAATAACCCGAGTGTTAATCAACAGATAAATAGATGAGGAAAATGTGGTACATATGCACAATGGAGTACTATTTAGCCATCAAAAAGAATGAGATTCTGTCATTTGCAACAGCTTAGGTTGAAATCCTGGTCATTATGTTAAGTGAAATAAGCCAGGCACAGAAAGACAAACTTCACATGTTCTCACTTACATGTAGGAGCCAATAGTTAAAACAGTTGAACTTATGGAAGTAGAGAGTAGAAAGATGGTTACCAGAGGCTGTGAAGGGTAGTGGGGTGGTGTGAAGGGAAGCGGGGATGATTAATGAGTAGGAAAAGTAGTTAGAAAAGATGAATAAGACCAAATTTTTTATAGCACAAGAGGGATACTACAGTCAATAATAATTTAATTGTACATTTTAAAATAACTAAAATAATGTAATTGGATTGTTTGGAAGACAAAGGACAAATGCTTGAGGGGATGGATACTGCATTTACCATGATGTGATTATTACTCATTGCATGCCTGTATTAAAGCATCTCATATTCCCCATAAATATATACACCTACTTAGTACCCACAAAAATGAAAAATTAAAATTAAAAATATAGGCCGGATGCAGTGGCTCACGCCTGTAATCCAAACACTTTGGGAGGCCATGGCAGGTGGATCACGAGGTCAAGAGGTCAAAACCATCCTCGCTAACATGGTGAAACCCCATCTCTAATAAAACACAAAAATTAGCCGGGTCTGGTGGCACACGTCTGTAGTCCCAGCTACTTGGAAGGCTTAGGCAGAAGAATCACTTGAACCCAGGAGGCAGAGGTTACAGTGAGCTGAGATTGTGCCACTGCACTCCAGCCTGGGTGGCAGAGCAAGGCTCAGTCTCAAAAAAAAAAAAATTAAAAACATGTATTTATCAGGGATATTGTCCTGTAGTTTTCTATTTTTGATGTATGTTTCTCTTTCTATTTTTGATGTCTTTCATCTGGTATCATGATATGTTGTAATACCAGCCTTGTAGAATGTATTTGAAGTGTTTCCATTTCTTCTATTTTTGGAATCATTTGAGTAGGATTGGTATTAATGTTTCTTTTAATGTTTGGTAAAATTAAACAGTGAAGCTATTGAATGCCAGGCTTTATTTGCTGGGAGACTCTTTATTATGGCTTCAATCTCCTTACTTGCTATTGGCTTATTTGGGTTTTGGATTTCTTCATGGTTCAATCTTGGTAGGTTGTATTTGTCTAGGAATTTATCCATTTGTTCAAGGCTTTCCAAGTTATTGGCATATAGCTCCTCATTGTAGCCTTTCATAATCTTTTAAATTTCTGTGGTGTCTATTGTCATGTCTCTTTTTTCATGTCTGATTTCATTTATTTGCACCTTCTCTCTGTTTTTATTAGGCTAATGGTTTGTCAATTTTGTTTATCCGTCAAGAAACCAACTTTGTTTTGTTGATTTTTTGTATTTTTTTCATTTTCACTTCATTTATATTTGCTCTGATCTTTCTTATATTTTTATGTCTACTCATTTTGTATTTGATTTGCTTTTGCTTTTCTAGTTTTTTAAGATGCATTATTATGTTGTTTATTTGTCATTTTTCTACTTTTTTGATACAAATTTGGTTTTCACTGATTGTCTTATTATTCATTTCTAGTTATAATTTCAATTTTTAGACTGTTTTGTGGCCTAACATATGGTCTATTCTTGAGAATGATCCACGTGCTAAAGAGAAGAATGTGCATTGTACAGCCATTGGATGAAATGTTTTTAAGTATCTGTTTGGTCTATAGTGCATTTGTTTTCTAGTGAAGATTAAATCTGATTTTTTTTGTTGTTATTGATTTTTTGTCTAGAAGATCTGTCCAGTGCTGAAAGTGGGGTGTTGAAGTCTCCAGCTATTATCTCTTTAGAGCTAAAGAGAGAAACCCCAATACATGAACAGCTGCCAGTGTTGGGTGCATACATATTTATAGTTGTGCTATTCTTTTGCTGAATTGACTCCATTATCATTATATAATTACCATCTCTGTCTCTTCTTACAGTTTTTGTCTTGAAATCAGTTTTGTCTAAGTGTAGCTACTCTTTTTGTTGCTTTCCATTGGCATGAAATATCTTTTTCTATCCATTTATTTTAATTTGATGTGTACTTTTGTAGGTAAAGTGTATTTCTTGTAGGCAACAGATCATTGGGCTTTGGTTTCCAAAAATCCATTCAGCCTCCCTCCCTCCCTCTGATCTTTCCTTCCTTCCTTCCTTCCTTCCCTCTCTTTTTCTTTTCTTTCTTTCTTTCCTTCTTTCTTTTCGTTCCTTCCTCTCTTGCTCTCTTTCTCTCTCTTTCTTCCCTCCCCTCCCCTCCTCTCCCCTCCCCTCCCTCCCCTTCCCTTTCTTTCCTTTCTTTTTCTTTGCAACTGGAATATATTTTCTTCCTCCTGGGCCTGGCAGGCTAGGAAAAGAATACAGACAAAGCCACTGGAACATGTGGGACTGGAATAGCCTGATTTTGGGCTACGCAGGTGGTAACTGTGAATGGGTGGACCAGGGTGTGTAAGGAGTGAAGTCATCCTCCCAGAACTGAGAGAGGGCCCTTGGGGCATGGGAGCAATGTAAGTGTTGAGGTTGGCACAGGTACAAGAGTGAGGTTATGGATTGAGAGTGACATGGATATGGTGGGGTGGGGTGACTGTTGGCAGGGTATGTTAGCATGTTTTACAGCCAGGGACAACTCAGGGCATGGCATGTTCGGCCATATTTGACCCCAGGTGTTAGCTGAGAAGCTGGGTGCCAAGAACTGGAAAAAACCAAAGGTCCATGGGTCAGCAGGATGCATGAAGATGTGACTGCAAATGGGATCAGCACTGGAAAGGACTGAGGCTCCGAGGTGACTCCTATAGCAAGTGAAGGGGCAGGGCTGGGTTTCCCATTTAGAAATACATTGTCAGCTGCAGCCATTCTTGGATATTCACTTGGATTGATCTAGTGTCATCTTTGTCAAGAAATTTCAATTCATGAAACAAAGCATCCAGCCTGACTAAGCAGCTGATAGAGTTGTTGAAATCCATGTTCCTTCCTTCATCCAAGTAGTGTCAGATGATTATGCTGCAGAGTTGCTCATTCAGGTGAAACCCTGCTGCCTCAAAGGCCCTGTGAGTTCACTGCTGCAAATGGTTCCTGATCAGTCAACATCAAACTGCTTGTATATTGCCTGTCACCTTTTGATGCTGTTCCACAGGTACTTTAATTCCTCAAAGCCCAGCTTGCCTGCGGTGTCACTATCCATTGTAGCCACCATGCTGTGCCATGTGTCAATGCTAACGCCATGAGTCTTCAATTCAGTCGTACTGATCACAGTCTTATTGAGAACATTCATGAGTTCCGCAACCCTGACCTCAATTTCATCCCCAGACAACTGGGCAAAGAGTCTGGAACTGATGGACCTCCTCACTCTTGTTGGCCTCAGTGTTGGAGCAATGTGTGTGTGGAGGCAGGGGTTCTAGGTTGTGCTGTGTAGCCACCCCCCGATGGAGCTAATGACTCCACCTAGGAAGAACATGGCTTCTCTGCTGCCTTTGCTGAAGAACTGACTGCCAGACCTCTGGATGTGAGGTGGGAAGTGGCAGTGGCAGCAACAGGAAAGATGAAGACCTGGATAGGGGCCTGGGGAATGTGCTTGGAGGCCTGATCAGTGGGGCTGGGGACTCTATGGCTTTTGATTAGAGAGTTTTGTCCATTCACATTCAATGGAGTCATTGATAAGTAAGGACTTAATCTTGTGATTTTATGTGTTTTCCGGTTGTTTTGTGTTCTTCCTTTCTTTTCCGTCTTCCTTTTAGTAAAGGTGATTTTCTCTGGTGATATGTTTTAATTTCTTGCTTTTTATTCTTTGTGTATCTGTTGTATGTTTTTTGATTTGAGGTTACAATGAGGTTTGCAAATAATATTTTTAACCCGTATTTTAAACTGATGACAACACTGATTGCATAAACAAGTAATAAGCAAAGAGAAATTAATAAAAACTTATGCTTTAATTTCATCTCCCAGCTTTTCCAATTTTTGTTGTTTCTATTTATATCTTATTATACTATCTATGTCTTGAAAAGTTGTTATAGTTGTTATTTATGTTCATCTGTTAGTCTTTCTACTTAGATATGAGGAGTTTTCACATCACAATTATGGCACTTTAATATTTTTTCCCTGTGTCCTTCCTTCCACCAGTGAGTTTTGTACCTTCAGATGATTTTTTTATTGCTCATTAATGTCCTTTTCTTTCAGATTGAAGGAATTCCTTTAGCATTTCTTATAAGACAGGTCTGTTATTGATAAAATCCTTCAATTTTTATTTGTCTGGTATTCACTGACTTTTATAAATTATAAAATTGACTCATCAAAAAAATTATACATGGGATAATTTTACAGTATTATATGAAATGAATCATTTCTCTTGATTGTACATTATTCTAAATACAAATTGAAATTAGTCCATAAATAGATCTTTGGCTTTTTATGATTTTTAAAATGGATTTACCCAGTTTGAATTTTCAATAATAATCTCAGGAAACACTCATATGAATTCCTGATGGTAAAATAAATTGATTTTGTTGGACTAAGTCCTTTTTTGTTTCTGTTTTTTATTTAAAATGAGTACTTTAGGAATAATATAAAGGAATTTGGGGATATGATTCTTCCCCAAAATGTAAATTATTTCCGATTTTCCAGATAGAATCTGTTAAGAATTCGATCAAAAATATGATACTAAATTATAAACTCTTGATAGCGGTAGAACTACAAGCCAGATCTGGAATTCTGATATGGTTTGAAGATGTCTAATTTTATTTTTCTGATCTTTCAATCCCTTCTTGTCATGCCCTACTCTCATTTGCAGTCTCATCTTTCATTTTGACACATCTATTCAGTGCTTCAGTCAGATGGAATAATTCTACAGTACTTTTAGTAAGACCTACACTTTCTAACATGTCTGACTTGGCTTATGCTGGTCTTTCCACTTGCATGGTCCCTTCATCTCTACAAGTGCATCTTGTATAAATTTTTAAAAGACTGGTTATTTTAAGCTTAAGGCTATTTTTAAAGGTCAGACATATTCTCTTCTTGCTCTGAACTCAGAGTACTTGTTCCCATTTATTGGAATTACTATATTTTCTTTTACATTGTAGCTTTTGATATCATTTCTGGCAAACATTATCACCCTGGTCACATTTATATTTTTACATGTTTATCTCCCTCACAGAAAGTCATGTTTATAAGGGCAGAGACTACTATATTGAACTATGCGTAAAACAGAATGCAGTGCCTGGCATTTAGTGGATAAACAATAAATACTTAGTGGGTTTAATTTATAGCATTTTTGTCCTCAATATAGCCCATAACTGATAAAAAATTGCTAAAGAAATACTTGTCCACATCTGAAGTTTGAACTTGACTGTTTTCAAAATGTGTTTTTTTGTTTACTATCTAGCTATATACAGCCTAGCTGAAATAGTGAGTGAACAAATGAATGAATGAAGAGTAGATGCCTAAATCTCTTGCTGCCATATGCTTTCTAGGTTGATTGCAAGAATGACTTGTGGAAGCCTGCACTGATAGTGCGTTTTAGTGGCCACTTCATCACAACACCATGAATACCATTAATCACCAGGCCTGGGAGAAGCTGGGACATCCTTCTAGGACCTGAACCACCGTGATTTATTGATTTTACAGGAGTGGCAACTATGGCTGTTCCTCTTTTCTATAACTTAAAATCAAGATTGGAGATAAGAGGATACAAGGCCAAAGAGAATGTTCATAAAACTTGTTTCTAAGTGACATTTGGAAATTGTGAGATAGGGTGCTTGTCTTTCCTTAGATAAGGTCTATCTATGTGGGTGAACTAACAAAGCTAACCAGGGTACTATCCTCACTTAGACCTGGGGAAGTAGAGAACTCCACTGAGTGTGTGAATTTCTTTTTAGCTTAGTTTAAATTGTGTGGGATTTCAGGCTGTAACTGAAGATAGTTGAATGCCCCATTACCAAAGATGAGTACCTGAAGGATGTCTTAAAACTGATTTGAGGTGACAGAGCATGATGTTGGTGGTAGAAGATTCAGTAGGAGGTGGGAATCAACCTAGAAATTTGATGTTAATTTTTATTTAAGACTTCATCAAAGCCTGTTTTGGTGGTGATTTTTGGTTGTTAAAAGGTGATTGATAATTTATTTTCATTATTTTATTCCTTGAAAAATTCCAGCAGCTTGAGTTTGAGCACATTACAGAAATTTAGGCCCAATGTTGGATCAAGTGATTTTAGGCCAATTAGTACCATATCTGGGTTACAATCAGTGCTATAACTTCCTAAGGGTCTCACATACATATTCCTTATTAAATACATTTTCTTTCCTATATAAAGAAAAATAACTACAGTATACATAGAATCTTGGTTCTAGGAACCCTGTGGGTAATCCGTGCAAAATCCTTGCATACTCAAGTCCAGCAGAATTCATGTATACCAAAAGATGGCCCTCCATATATGTGGGTTTCATATTCCTCAAATAATGTATTTTCATACTGTGTTTAGTTGAAAAAATCCATGTTAAGTGAACTTGAAGTTCAGACCCATGTTGTTCAAACGTCACTGTAATCAGATTGGAAGTTTCTAAGCACAGAATAAAAATGAAATAAAATAAACTACTTTAAAAAACATATACTTCCAGCATATTTTGCTAGAGGCTAGATAGTTACATCTTTCAGAGAAAGAATATTTGTACTTGAAAAAGTCAAGAAAAAAATAGACATATTCTTCCAGTAAGACAATAAAAATCTTTATTTTGTCTTTGTCATGTTGTCACCTTCTTCATTCTTTCACACTGTCTAATAAAAGATTGATTCTGTAAGAAAGGTCTGGCCCTCAACTGATTCCTGGGATATAACCAATAAGCCCTTAGAACAACCTGCCTTATAAGCATGTTTTGGACATGTCGAGGGCTTGGACCATACCAAATACTTTCTGCTAAAAATGTGATTTATGGTGGAAGTCTTAGGATATGCCTTACCAGTTTGACCTCTGAAGGGGCAGGAGTCTGAGTAAATAAGATCAGCCACATGAGCACTCCTTTCCTACGTGATTGCCCTCTAATAAAAACACCAGACACTAAAGTTTGACCATCCCTGGTTGACATGTGTCACACATTGTTAGTGGGAGAATTAGGTAATGTCTGTGCAACTCCCAAGGGAGAACACAAGTGCAAGCCTATGCTTGGTCTCAGACTCTAGTCCATGTCCCTTTTGCTTTTGTTGGTTTCAATTTGTAGCTGTTTAACGTAGTAAGTTGTAACTGTGAGCATAAAATTCTTCTGAGTTCTGTGTCTTCTAAAGAGTCATTGAGCCTGAGGATGGTGTTAGGGTCTCTTGATCCCACTTTGCTGTCAAAATGGGATTCGCTAGAATGTCTCTGAACCATTGAAACATGGCAAAAGCATGATCAGTAAAGGAAGGATGCGTGGTGATTATAAGGTGGTCTTATTGTGCCCCAACTGAATAGCGTCTTAGTTTTCTTGAACTATAGTCTTTAGATAACATTGAGTGAGAGTCTTATTACAATCATCAAAGATATCTGAAATAGATCTATCCAGTTTTGGAAGTATCAGATTTGATCAGATATGAAATACAGGATATTGAAAGGTCTAAAATTGTTCTAATTTCTTTACAGATCTGGGTGAGCCTCTCTGTGAAGCACAGAGAAAAATTCTTTCTTTGATACAGTTTTTTTTTATTGCATTTTAGGTTTGGGGTACATGTGAAGAACATGCAAGATTGTTGCATAGGTATACACATGGCAGTGTGATTTGCTGCCTTCCTCCCCATCACCTATATCTGGCATTTCTCCCTATGCTATCTCTCCCCAACTCCCCACCCCCTGTCTTTGATACAGTTTTATAGAGACTGTGAAACATGAAGTTACAGATTTGTGTGAGGTCATAGATTTGTCTCAGTCATCATATAAAGCATAGAAAAAATTCTATCTTTGACTCAGTTTTACAGAGACTGTAAGACATGAGGTCTAGAGAAGGACACTGTACCAGGAAAGTTTCTTTTCTTCTCATAGCCTTTATTTATTTTTTTGAGACAGAGCCTTGCTCTGTCACCCAGGATCTGTCACCCAGGCTGGAGTGCAGTCGCGTGATCTTGGCTCACTGCAACCTCTGCCTCCTGGGTTCAAGTGATTCTCCTGCCTCAGCCTGCTGAGTAGCTGGGATTACAGGCATGTGTCACCACACTTGGCTAATTTTTGTATTTTTAGTAGAGACAAGGCTTTGCCATGTTGGCCAGGCTGGTCTCGAACTCCTGACCTCAAGTGATCCGCCTGCCTCATCCTCCCAAAGTGCTGAGAAAATAGGCTTGAGCCACTGTGCCTGGCCTCATAGCCTTTAAACCACCTCAGAGACCTTAACCTGGTGTCAAAAATTCAAACTACCTATTACCACAGATCTCTGGAAATTTCATGAGATTCTACCAATTAAAAATAATCATGCATACATCATCTTTTGTGTATGTGTGTGTGTGTGTGTGTGTGTGTGTGTGTGTGTGACAGAGTCTTGCTCTGTCATCCAGGCTGGAGTGCAGTGACACAATCTCAGCTCACTGCAACCTCTGCATTCTAGATTCAAGTGATTCTCCTGCCTCAGCCTCCTGAGTAGTTGGGACTACAGGCATATGCCACCATACCCAGCTAATTTTTTGTACTTTTAGTAGAGATGGGGTTTCACCGTGTTAGCCAAGATGGTCTCAATCTCCTGACCTCAAGATCCACCTGTCTCAGCCTCCCAAAGTGCTGAGATTACAGGCATGAGCCACCGTGCCCAGCCCCTTCCTATTGTTTTATATTTATAAGAGAAGCTTATTTAACACATCCTATGCCTGAACATACTCCTGAGGGGATGTACAGAAAAATAAGTAAGGTATTCATCTTCCAACAAACTTTACTTTTAATTTGAAACAAATACTGTATTGCAAAAAGTTGCACTTGGGCCCGATGCCCTATCTCCCTATTTTAACAAGTAGTTTATGATGACTTTCCATGATCTGGGTACCATGGGCAACTTGAATCCTGATTCCACGAATCCTTGAAATGTGTTTGGGTGTTTGTATTTCCCTAGTATATGGATATCTAGTAAATGGCCCCAGAGGTTTCCTAGGAGGAGAATGGGGGAAATCATTATCATGTATTTGTGTCCTGGAGTTGCAGTGTCCTTTTCCTGGGATACTGTCCTCCACTCAGCTGAGTTCAGGGTCTGAAACTAGCTCAGATCAAAGCTATGGATGTGACACTGTATCAGGGCTACTTCTCAACTTCCTGGTTGAGAAGTACTATTTCACTTGATTATTTTCTCCACATCCCATTTAACCCTTTGGCTGGTCCACTGTAGTGACCATCTTCAGAATTCTCTCAGTCAGGCCTAGCTGTCTGCCACTCATTACTATAACTGAATCTACTTAGATTCAACATTTAAGGGTCAACACCAGGCCTCTCTGTGTCTAGATCTATCATCCCCCATCAAAGGGTTCAGTTCTGGAAGGGCACATTATCCTTTCTAGCTGAGCCTACCACAAAGAGACCACCACTGACTTTACAAGGTTGGCAGAATCCCTCTTATCAGTACTTAATCTTAATGTTTGGTGCACTTGTGCTTCCAACACCTTAAAACTCAAATTCAGAGATATGAAGTAGAGGCTGCTCCAGCTGAGATTTCAAACGCCACAAAAAAGTGTATGCCTTAGTCACGAAACAAATAGAAGGGATTGAAAAACCAGGCCAAAATGAAAACAAGAATAGGATGCAAATTTTATGCATTCTAGCATTCAGATCTTAGTCTTAGACCCCTCGTTAAGCTGGCTGATGTAATTCCTAGAAGCAACAAACAATTTCATCATCTGATAGTCACTTTCACTATTTTTTATTGTTTTCATTATTGGCATTGTCTCTTACATTTTCTTATTTCTGAATAAATAAAATAAGATTTCTTTACAAAATTCAAAAGATAGACTATAAAATGAAGAGTATGTGTTCCTTCAACCCCTACATTCACCTGGTTCTTCCCAGAAGGAGCCAATGATAGTAGACTTTCATTAATATTTCCAGATATATATTTACGTGCTTATATATAGTAACTGCATTTTTTTTCTTGGTGATAAGATAGTCTACATTGCTTTACAACTTTTTTTTTTTCATTTTACAATATCTCTTCAAGACCATTCTTTACTAGTAAAAATAGAGCTTCACTGTCAATTTGTTTACAGGCTATAGACTATTCCAGTTCATACACATACTAAAATTTATCTTACAAATCTTATGTGAAGGACATTCAAGTACATTCTGATATTTTGCCATTAAAAGCAATGCCTCAGGGGACCTCTTGTATGTAAATGATTTTTCAAAATTATATTTCCTAAAAGTAAACATGGTTTTTCAAAGTGGGTATGCATCTGTTCTATCTAATGTGGGCCAGGCACTAATATCCTCTAATAAGCACTTTTTATGTTTAAAATTTTGCTGAATGAGGGCCAGGCATGGTGGCTCACACCTGTAATCCTAGCACTTTGGAAGGCCAAGGCGGGTGGATCATTTGAGGTCAGGAGTTTGAGACCAGCCTGGCTAATATGGCAAAACCTCGTCTCTACTAAAAATGCAAAAATTAGCCAAGTGTGGTGACGTGCACCTGTAATCCCAGCTACTAGGGAGGCTGAGGCAGGAGAATCTCTTAAACCCAGCAGGCGGAGGTTGCAGTGAGCTGAGATTGCATCACTGCACTCCAGCCTGGGTGACAGAGTGAGACTTTGTCTCAAAAAAAAAAAAAAAAAACTTTGCTGAATGAAAATAAAAAACATATAGATCAAAAATAGGCCAAAACATGTATGTACTAAGCTGCCTCCTTCTTGGCCTGATCCACTGCTCCATGAAGGTTTTAGAAAGAGAAGAAAATAATAGGTGAAGACTTATCTCTACCATTCTGTGTTGAGAGACTAAACCAAATCTGAAAGCCAGGGTGAGAAGCTTTATAATCTCCTTAAAAGAGGAGCTTATGCTTTTTAAATAATGAGCTCACACCTTTGACAACCTGACCAATTAATTCAGCAGGAGCAGACAATATTGAAGTTAGCTCATCGCCAAGTTTGTCCAGGGTTCGTGCAATCCAGGGAGTATCATCATTTTTTGTAGTATCGATCATATGTTTCAACTGACTTATCTCTGCATTCATCTCCTCAGATTTCTTCCTAAATCCTTCATCAAGCAAATCTTTTTGGACCTAAAAAATGTAGGAAGAAAAGTAAATTTTAAAAAATCCCCGTTCTATTAAGACTTACATTTTGTATTTAAGACCCGTGTGGAACTTTTTATATTTTACTCCTAAAAACATTCTCTCAATTATTAGAGGAGAAATTGGACCTAGACATTGTGAGGAAGCATAGTTTACAACTTTACTAATATTCACCCACTATTATGGTTTTGCTATGGTGCTAACCCAAGTATGAGGACAAATTCTACATTTCTGCCCAAAAAAAATGCCAGTTGGGAGGTAGCCATTGGTCTGATTGCAAAAATTCTCAGTACCAATTGGGCAGCATGGTCACCCATATTATAGAAATAACAGGAACTTATAAGCTGATGTAGAAATCCCTTATAAGAGAACTTTCACATGGACAATGCAAGAATTCTCCCTACACTGTGTGCTAATTTGGGCAGGCTATCCACACACAGAGAGACAACTGTAGCAAGTTTAGAAACTGTCCCTTTCCTGTCCTTTTAAGTCTGGAAATTTGTCATAGTTGTATGTCAGCATGGAGGTACCTCAGGGTGTTTGGGTGATAGTAGAGCTCCTAGTAATATGTGGTCTAGGTAAAGCAAACAATTGCTGCTCATATCAAATGCACCATGTGGAATATCTGTTTAACCTCTTGAGATTACCTTTAAAATCCCCAAAACAGCAGCTCCAACCCTATTCATATTCCCCAAGGACTTTTAGGGGTCATAGTCAATCTGAACTCTCCAGAATCTAAGTATAGAGAAGAATTCCAAGTCTTACTGAAACAATATTAAAAAAAAAAAAAAAGATTCAGGGCTTTTAGTGACTTCCAAGCAGCAAATGGTGATGCGCTTCCTTCCATGATGTTGCTGTAACCTTCACCAGCCCTCCCTGAGGTACCTGGGCAAGGACCGCCTGGCCTGCTGAGGGCATGGGCGGACTTACCTTCAGCTTGTGCTCCAGCATCATATTCTGCTCTCTCAGTATGTGTTCTCTTTCCATCTGCAGCTTCTCTTTCAGTTGGGCTATGTTTTCCTTGAGACTCTTCTCTTGAGCCTCCATCTGTTGTTGTTGCTCCTGTAGTTTCTGTTTTAAAAGTTCCTGTTCCTTCTCAGCTGCCTCCTTCTTGGCCCGATCCACTGCTCCATGAAGGTTTTAGAAAGAGAAGAAAATAATAAATGAAGACTTGTCTCTACCCTTCTGTGCTGAGAGACTAAACCAAATCTGAAAGGCAGGGTGAGAAATCACAGAATTTACCCACGTCCACACTATTAGGAGCACATTAAGGTGCACACATTAAGAGCAATTTGAGAATGTGATGGGAAAGGCTCTGCCTCTCTGGCTGATGTACCATCACAGCCCTCCTTGTGATTTTCAGATTTAGCAGAGTGTATGTTCCACAGAGGAGGGAATTCCTCATTTTATGAAGGTTTTCCTGTTAAATCTGTCAGAGGGCATTGTAGAAACCTACCCATCCTGCTGCAAGCTGAGCCTTGCCACATACCTGCTACTGCTTTCTCTCTATTAGTGAGGGCTTTATCTGACTCTAAGATGGATTTCTCTATCACCACCTGTGACTCCAGGAATCTCTGGAAGACCTCTTTTGCCTGTGGAAGCAAGAAAAAACACTTAGATTTCTTTGAAAATCGATATTCCGGGTATTAGTGTTGCAAAAACAAGTATGGTCTTGTAACTTTTGCTTTATGCCTAAAATTACAATGTGGCCCCCCACAAAGTGTGCAGGCTCCTTAGTGTGACCAGAGCCCCTCCTCATCTCCTGCTTCCCGTCTCCCTCCAGTGCCTCTCCCACTGCTATAATATCTCCCTGTACCTGCTCTGGGTTCCAGCCAGGCAAAACTATGTGTACAGGTGTACAAACTCCCAATCTCTTGTTGCTTTTACATGTTTGTCTTCCAGTGTGCAATGCTGCCTGTAATTTATGCTGTTGCTTTCTTCTGCCACCTGCTGGCTAGAACTTTAGGTAGGTTGTATAATCTTCCTTGGGTACTAAGTTCAGTTCTGTAAAACTTCCAAAATAAGGGTGCTTCTTAAAGTCATTAGGAGGATTAAATTAAAAGGTCCAGGGAAAGACTTTAACAATATACTGTAGGTAATAACAGCTCATTGTGAGTTAGTTGTATTATTACTACTATTATGTTTATTACCACCACCTAGGTAGCTTATTTTCAGAGGTCCGTAAGTGTCATTACTCTGTATGTAATTTTCTATTTATTTCACTCTCTCTCATTTTGATCAGCTTTGAATGCAAAGATTATGCTTTAACCACGCAAATCACCAGCTCTTGGCACGTGACTAATTCTTATTCTATCTCTCCTGGATTTCTGAATACCATATTTTTTGTCTAGGGATAAAAATTTTTATTCTCAGAAATAAATGATAAGTAGCTGACACTGAAAGCTAAGGTGTTATGCTATCCCTCTGCTCTCTTACTACGCACGGCTGGTGCTGAAGCCTCCATTTACTCCATCCTATAAGCTTCCCCATGCTCTCCTTATTCCTCACCTTTACTCCTTTCCTGGGCTCTTGCCAATAGTCCTGTTCAACCCTTTCCTTTGTTTCCATGTAGAGCTTGTGCCCTCCAGGAACAGAGAAACTTCCTGCTGAAATACTTTCCATTAGGGCCTTTGAGAGCTCATTGAGTTTAGCCTGGCAGTATTGAACAGATGACTCTTCATTCTGCAGCAAGAAATCCCCCTTCTTATTCATTGTGATTTCCTGCAAGGGAAATGTAGAGAGATGTCACCAAAAGAAACAAATGGAGGAGATGAAATTCTAAAGAATCTGGTAGAAGTTTCAATCTAACTGTGGTCCTCATGAGAAAAACCTTCTAGTGGAGTAGATATGGAATCAGAGAAACAAAACTTGATATATTCACAATGCTAAAAATTCTCCTCAAGACTATGGAATTTCTTGAGCTTCAGGTTCCTCATCTGTGACATGATGGGACTACATTCCATAATCTCCATGGTTTGTTGCAACTGTAGCATCCTGTGTGCCTGTCTTCAATGGTACAAGGATTCAAGAAAGAGCAGTGTAAGTTGAACAATGGTCCGGAATGAAGATCTGGTAAGAGGATCTTTGTTTCCTGGGAAAGGTGGACTCTGCACAGGAAAAGTGCACTGCTCAGGATGCAGTGGGTGTTCAGAGCAGGCCTGGAATCCTTAGAATTATTCACTTAAGGAAGATCTTAAGTGATCTGTATTGATTTTACCTCAGTTATCAGAAGGTTTTCTGATTGAATGCTTAAGGTTTGGGGCGATAAAAGAGATATGTAGTCTTTTGAAACTCTATCCCTCATGATAATCCACGGTAAGTTATTCCTCAGTGACAGATGAGCACTGGTGTCAATAAAGGCAACTATAGGCTTCATTCTTCAAGGGGAAGGATCATGAACAGTAATGACTAAGACAAGTTACCACCAGCTTCTTCTGGAATTTCTGATTTTCATCCTTGAAGGAGTGCTCCATGAAGATGGCAATGGCTTCCCTCTCACAGGCCATGTGCACGTCCAGCAGCTCCTGGAGCGTGTCTGTGGGGAACTTCAATCTCTGGGCCATCTGCTGGCTGTAGTAGTCAGCTGCCCTCTGCATGGCCGCTGAGTTCTCACGCTGGGCCAGAGTTATCACTGCATTCTCCAGACAAGGTACCGCTCCACTGTTGATGGCATCTACATAAGTCACTGCCAGAGTCCCCAGACCTAAATGAACCAGGAGATTTAGGGGGTAATATGAAATTAAAGCTCAGTGGGATCCTAGGCTACATTTCTGAGCACACCCAAGGGCACATGCACACATGCAAACACATACACTCACACCCCTACCTCCTTCTGCTATTATCACTTTCATTTTCATACTGACTCTTCATGTTTATAGATCTCCAGTCACCAGTGCTAAACATTTTAATATCTACTCTTACGTAACACACTAGAGGGTAGATGGGAAGTACTATTTCTTATTTAAACAAATTGCAAGGAAAGTAGTTTACACAGGTAAAATGATGAGGCAGGGTAAATCATATCACATTTATTCCTAATTCTGAATCTACCAATGGATTTTCAGGGACTTATGGACTAATATTTATTTCTAGACTTTTTTTTTCTTTTTGAGACAGGGTCTTGCTGTGTCACTCCAGCTGGAGTGCAGTGGTGTGATCTTGGCTTACTGCAACCGCTGCCTCCCAGGCTCAAGCAATTATACTACCTCAGCCTCCTAAGTAACTGAGACTACAGGCATATGCCACCATGCCCAGCTAATTTTTATATTTTTTGTAGAGATGGGGTTTCACCATGTTGTCCAGGCTGGTCTCAAACTCCTGAGCTCCAGCAATCTGCCTACCTCTGCCTCCAAATGTGCTGGGATTACAGGCATGAGCCACCACTCACAGCCTTCTAGAGCCTTTTAAACTTCCAACATATCTTTTGTATTCTATTTGCAAAGAATACTGAACATATAGGACTTCCCCTAAGAAAATATTATATGTCTGTTTTTATATTCAGTTAGTTATTTTATCAGTGAAGGATTATTTTTCAGATATTTGGAAGCTACAGATATCAGTGACAGAGTTTGCAATATTGGAGAGGAATTTGTAAGTTGCAATAAGTGAGATAATTATACACATTTCTTCATTGGGTATGAATACCTATATATACATAGTTCTGTATGGAATCTAACAAAAATTTTGAGAAACACATTATACAGTATATTCAACACACAAGGCCCCACAGAAATGTGAAAAGGAGACTCACGATTCCCAGTGACCATGATTCCCTCTCTGAGGGTCTTGGTCCTTGCATGCGTGAAGATGTAAGAACAGAAAATGTTTGTTTGTTCCTGGAATTTGGGATCCAGTTGCTTTTCTGACACCTTCTCGATATTGGCTAGAAGGTCTTTATCATTTGTTGGCCGGTCAAAGACAAAACACTTCCGTTTTGGAAAGAAATGCCTGATGCACTCCCTGGGCAAATTGGATGTTTGAATTTTGGGATTCTTGCCTGGGGGATAAAGAAAACAGAGAATACATTGAAAAAAGTCTTGGTATAAGGGAGCTAAAGTTATTTTTCACACAGTTTGTTGTCTTTTTTGCTGCCTTCTACTCTTATAGAACTCCTTTAACATAAACATTCAATACTTCTGTGCACCTGAAACTTGTACCAATGACAAAATGCTGGCAGGAAACTCTGGGAGACGTCTGACCCAAGTACAAACAAAACCCATGGCTGGTATCTGTAGACCTGAACATAGTGCCAAGTATAAAGAATTGTTTATGAGATGTTTACTAAGTGAATGGCTGAATTAATGAAATATCAAATGTAAATTTCTGGTCCACTTCATTCCATGTAGAAACTGAGCTGTGGGACCAAAAAGAAGAGCCAGAAATTGGGGTAGTAAAAAAGATACCATGATTATTTAAGGAAACTGCATTGATGCTAAAAGCATTTATATAGTGTTAGCTATTTTTTAGCAAAATCCTCTGAAGACTAAATGTAACAAGAATGTAATTTTGTTTTGTTTTTTTCCAGATGAGGTCTTGTTCCATTGCCCAGACTAGAGTGCAGTGGCACAGTTACGGCTTACTGTATCCTTGATTTCCCAGGCTCAAGTGATCCTTCCATCTTAGCCTCTTTAGTAATTGGGACTACAGGTGTGCACCATGGCACCTAGCTGATTTGTTCTAGTTTTGATAGAGACAGGGTCTCACTATGTTACCCAGGCTGGTCTCAAACACCTGAACTCAAGTAATCTTTCCACCTCTGCCTTCCAAAGTGCTGACAGTGTAGGCTTGAGTCACCATGCCCCGCCAAGAATGTAATTTTAAGATAATAATCACTTCTCTATAAACTTTTAGGAGTAAAAGACTGTATTCTATTTGACAGTGTTGTTCTTCTGCCTATGAATTTTTAATAAATGTTTCAAGAAAGTATAAATAGAAAAATGAAAGCAAAAACGAGTGCACTGGAATTGATATTTTTCATAAGATTTTATCAGATACACACACACATAAATGTAACCCATTAAAACAATTATTATGAAATTATAGCATGGATACATATGTTGAATTTAAGAGAAAAACCATAACGTAGAAAGTAAAATGAATATTCTGACAATTATCAGAAATTTTGAAAAGGCACAGATTGTAAAGACGTGTGTTTCGTCAGGTTACTTTAGCACACAAAATCATTTTTGTAGATGATATAACTCTATGGGTACCAAAAAGTTATATCCCTCCATGAGAAGAATAATGTCTGTGTAACATGTTGATGTAGTTTGGATGTGTGTCTCCTCCAAATCTCATGTTGAAATGTGACCTCCCAATGTTGGAGGTGGGCCTAGTGGGAGGTGTTTGGGTCACAGGGGCAGATTTCTCAGGAATGCCTTGGTACCATCCTTGTGGTAATGAGTTCACACAAGATCTGGTTATTAAAAAGACTGGGACCTTCCCCACTTTGTTGTTCCCTTTCTCACCATGTGACACACCAGCTCACCCTTAACCTTCCACCATTAGTAAAAGCTTCCTGGGGTCCTGACTGGAAGAAGATGCTGGTGCCATGCTTGTACAGCCTGCAGAACTGGTGAGCCATATAAACTTTTTAAAATAAATTACCCAGGCTCAGGTATTCCTTTATAACAATGCAATCACACACATATATATTTTTTATGGTAAATATATTTTTATTATTAGTTTTATCAGAAAAGCTTATACATACAGGTGATTTCTGATGCATAATTTTATTAAAGCCAGAGACGGTCATTTCTTCTAGAGAAACAAATCTCTGAGGTTAGAATGGAAGACAATGAAACAAGAGATTCCACTTTATAATTTACCTTTGTCAAACTATCCCAGAGCATGCCAATTCTATTATGAAAGTATTACGTTCACATTATGAATCAAATTATTAATAGAAAACACAGAAGCCAAAAAACCTTAAATTCTGTAATCTTCAAGTCAATCATCAACTTTTCTTAGGTTTTCGAAGACCTGAAAAGAAAAATGATTTCAAACACCAGCACTCAAACACCATACACATTTGTAATCAGGTATGGCAATTTTTTTTTTTTTTTTTTTTTTTTTGAGATGGAGTCTCAGTCACCCAGGCTGGAGTACAGTGGCCTGATCTTGGCTGACTGCAACCTCTACCGCCCAGGTTCAAGTGATTCTCCTACCTCAGCCTCCCGAGTAGCTGGGACTACAGATGCACGCCACCACATCTAGCTGATTTTTTTATTTTTAGTAGAGACAGCGTTTCGCCACGTTGCCCAAGCTGGTCTTGAACTCCTGATCTCAAATGACCTGCCCACCTTGGCCTCCCAAAGTGCTAGGATTACAGGTGTGAGATACCACGCCCAGCCCAGCGGTCAATTTTAAGCTTCCTATTTTCCAGGTTTTAGCTTAATAATTCTCATTACTTTTTTAGATTTCTGTCAGTTTTGTTTTGGGGCTATTTTGCCTTACTGGGCCTAAAGAGAGTATTAAAACACATTAATTATCCATACTAAAAATAGAGTATAAGTGGGTTTCTCACTCCTGAGGGACACAAGTGGAAACAACACATCCCATGAACACAGGTGAATACCCCTGGTTATCCCTGAGCTGGGCAGTTTCACATAATCATTTTTTCTCTGAGGCCAAAGTCTGTGGTTTGATCATCTTAGCAGCTTCCAGAACAGAAAGTAGGTTTACTTTGTCTCCAAATTCCTTTTCTTGGTGCTCGAGAAGAATGCCCTGTTTTCCTGATCCACCACAGAAACTCCCCCGAGGATGAAGCCTTCTCCTCCCAGGTTTCCAGAGAAGCCTCCATTCCAGGCTCGGAAGAAGTTGTACCACACTCCCACAGAGATAAATCCCATAAACATCATCTTCCGCCTTTGTGGACCATAGACCTTTTTCTTTTCATCCAGGAAGATTTCTCCTTTGAAATAAGGCTGGACATCCTTCACTTCAGTCTTGATGTGCTCCTTTACCACTGCATGGAGGGGGACGCCCAGCTCGTCCAACTTGGGTTTCGGGGAGGACAGATCCGCAGCTTCCTCTCGACAGAGGAAACAGCCTGGCCTCCGCACGGCCATAATCACAGCTCCATTTTTTTCCCATAGCTCCTCTGCTTTCAAAGTCCTTGGTTCCTTCTCCAGTGTTTTCAGGTCAATATCCTCCAGGTACTCCAGTGCCGCTTTCTGGGGCTTGGACAGAAACACGTCTGTGCTGGCCAGCAGCAATGCCAAGGCAGCAGCCCCCAGGGCTCCCGCACCAATGGACCACATCCGCGTGGTGAAGAAACTTGGGTCCTGGAG
This sequence comes from Cacajao melanocephalus, assembly GCA_963573385.1. Classification (NCBI taxonomy): domain Eukaryota; kingdom Metazoa; phylum Chordata; class Mammalia; order Primates; family Pitheciidae; genus Cacajao; species Cacajao melanocephalus. The sequence continues at coordinate 25,217 of CAUYLG010056714.1, forward strand.
GAAAGACGATTCGCAGTGCCGCCCTCCTGCCGGCCTTCTCCCGCCCCGACGCCCCGGCGCTGAGGGGCCAAAGCGCCCGGCCCCGAGGGTCCCACGGGCGGGCCCCGTGCCTGCGCAGCCCACACACACATATTTTTATTAGATAGGCTTTTCATTGTAATTTCATGTCTAACAATTATCTGGTCAATCATTTTCTAAACACGGAAAAGCAGAGGGCAAAACAGGGATCACGAGCATCTTGTTTTTAGAAAGTCTTAGCAGCCGTTAGGCTGAATCTAAGTGCTAAGGTACTAATTGTACAAAGAACAAATCTGTCTTGAATAATCTGTCTGCACTTTAGGCTCTTCTCTTCTTAAGTGAACTAAACTCCATTCCTGGAGCTCTTCAACATACCTCCCCAACCCCCATTTCTACAGACTTCAATCTAGTCTCAAATACAAATGAAACCCCAGAGATGACAGGCAGTGTTAAGCAGATCACGCACCCATTGGAGCACCCACAGCCCAGGCCACACTCTGATACCTTGAATCAGCTTCAAGGCATTCTCCAGGTACTCATCTTCTGTGATAGGATGACCGTTCAACTTCAGCTCCAGAGTGAAATCTCGTACAGTCCAAATAAAGTCTGGAAAGAAACTCACAAACTCGGTAGAATCTTCTACACCATCAGGCCTTGGGGAGGACTTTGCCTTAATTAGTTCTGTGAGCTCCGTCACATAGCTAGGCCTTAGCTAAGGAAAAGCAGCTGTCTGCCCACAACTCACAGATTTCTCTTATTAAAAAATTATAAACATTCTCTTTTGTCTTGGGTTCCCCATGCTGCACCAAAGGTAATTAAATAAAAGGGAAGGAGGAAATGACTTGCTCTCCTTTCCTATAAAGTCAATGAAACTTGATGGTTCTGTTCTGTTCCTGGAAGGATACTGCAGCTGCTCCAGGGCCTGGTGGTTGATGGTGCTCATGCTGTTGTAGACAAAGCAGCTGCACAGGAGCACGGCCAGGGCAAAGATCCACGAGTCATTCTTAGGGTCACCCTAAAAAGCACAATAGAGCAAAGGACTTAGGAGTGTAGCCTTTAGAAATTCACTGAGACATTTATTTTGTTAGTCTTTCATTTATGATTTCAGCTAGTGTACTTGCTGTACAAAGAAGATAGACATGAATGTAAACAACAGTTTGACAGTTACAATAAGCCTTCTAATCACAATTTCTTTACATGTAAAAGGATTCTAATCTTAATAGGGGTTTCCTTTTCCTCAATTGGGTAAAATAAGATGCATATATAGAAAAACTAGCACAATGTCTGGTTCTCAGTTGGATATTCATGATAGGTGTTAACACTCCTTCAGTCTACACCTATTTATTGGCCATGCAGCATGTAAAAAAACCATACCATAGTATACATAACTGGGGATTTTAATTATATTCAGTTAAATTCAGCAAACATTTATAGGAAACTGAAGAATATTTCTCACTGTTCTTATGTTTAGAAAAGCAAATTTAATAAATTTACTCTCAAGGTGACTATTTCAAAGCTGTGACAAACATTCATAATGATGGATTCAATAAAAATTACAATATTTATAAAGAGATAACATCTTAATAATGTACATAAGCAGTGGAACCCATAGCTATGTTAAATTGAAAATTACAAGTCTATCCAGGAAGATAAGAGCTACGAAAATTGAAGAAAGTGTATGTGATGTGAATGCTTCCGGGAAGTCATGAGCTGAATGTTAAAGAATTGATGGAATGTGGATTTGAAGAAATGAAGGTGATTCTGCAAGTAGAAAGACCCACAGAAACAAAATTAGATATTGTAGATTTTAGGAGTCACTGCAACAAGAATAGAGTTTATTGGTTTGACTGAGCACAGGGTAAGTGCCAAAGATAAGACTGAATAGGGAGCTCCAGCACCTGGTTGATTAAGGGCTGTGAACTCTGTCACATAACTAGGACGTAAGGGGTTGATTAGTTTTGTGAGCTCTACCACATAACTAGGACTTAGCTAAAGGTTAGGCTAATTTGTTTTTATAAATTAGAGCATGTCTAAATTATAGAATAGTCCAGGAATTATTTCTACCCTAAACAGCATATGTAACTCATTCCTAGACCAAATATAAAAACTGAGATCTAGAGATTTCTACATGATTCTAAGAGATTCTATATGGGATTTTGGAGGTAAGAAGAATAGCCTATTCATTACTTTATGTCCCTCAATCCCTAATTTTTATAAAAGTAATCAATGAGAATTTTTCTTAGAAGTGGGGCTTGTGAGAAACAATAAACTATTTAGACAGGAGTATATCATTGTTTGATAGATGACTTTAAAGTACCTATAAAAATCCCAAAGGCATTTTGTTTATTATTATTATCTTTTTATGCCCACAGTGGTTTCTAACTCCTATCCTCAAGCCATCTCCACAATTTTATATTTTTTTGCTGTACTATTCACAATAGCCAAGGCATGGAGTCAACCTATTTCCTTCACATATGAATGAATTTTAAAAAATGTGAAATCTATACAGAATGAAATACTATTATGCCTTTAAAAAGGAAATCGTGTCATTGGCAACAACCGGCCCCAATAATATTCTTAAATAAATATAAAAACAATGTGAAAATTTACACAGAATCACAAAATTTCTTGAATAATCAAAGTAATTGTGAGCAAGAAGAACAGAGCTGGAGGCATCACATTTCTTGATTTCAATATATATTGCAAAGCCACAGTAGTCAACATAGTACAGTACTGGTGTAGAAACAGACATATAGATCAATGGAACAGAATAGACAATGCAGAAATAAATGTATACATCCACAGTGAACTCATTTTTGACAAATGTGTTGAGAACACACATTGGAGAAAGGATGGTCTCTTCAATAAATGGTCCTGGGAAAACTAGATATGCACATGCATGCAGAAGAGCAATATTTGATCCTTTTATACACCATACACAAAAGCAATTCAAAATGGATTAAAGACTTAAATGGAAAACTAGAAACTGGATCCGGAAATCCCACTACTGTGTATCAATCCAAGAAAAATGAAATGAGTATGTCAAAGTGGTATCTGCAATTTTATATTTATTGTGGTACTATTCACAATAGCCAAGGCATGGAGTCAACCTGTTTCCATCACAGATGAATGAATTTTTAAAAACATAAAATCTTTACACGATGAAATACTATTACACCTTCAAAAAGGAAATTGTGTCATTGGCAACAACCTGTATGAACCCAGAGGACATTAAGATACGTGTAGTATCTATGATACCGAGAGATCTTTGTGGGTAGGACTTTTACTTTGTTCACGAATGTCTACGCTACTCAGCCCGGAGGCCTGGAACTCAACTGCTTAACAAGCTTTTATCAAATTGAATCAAATCATTCACCACTGTGCCAAGAAATAAAAGAATGTTTTACCTAATATACCATGATAACTAATCTTGTCTAGAAGTGTGATTCAAACAGGCCGAAGTTTGCCTTATTCCCTATAGTTGGATTTCTGGTTTTCACAAATAGATCACAGCAGTTAAACTACAAGGATCATGTCTGGAATAAAAGAATCTGTCTATGACTCTCTGTCTTACCTTTTCCACATCGCCCAGACCCTCGGTGTCCAGAAGAACCAGGGTGTGGTTTGGCTTGAAGGGGTGGGGCACACACCACATCCAGATGCCTTTGGTTTCAGACTGCACCGTGGAGCCCAAAGGGAAGCCTGTGGGGAAGAGGAGGAAGCTAAGCACAGGGACAGCAGAGCAGCCAAGCAGCCCTTGGGGCCACAGCGTCAGACTCGTTAGATTGTAACTACCCCAGCATACAAGATGATGCTTTCTGTACAAGAATGGCTCTCTCTGTGAGTCATCTATTTCAGAAAGCAAGAGATTTTAAATGTGATAATGATGCCAAGCAAGGGCTCAAAATGGAGACAAAGAGGAATCCATGAATCAGATAAAATGGAGGTCACTGAAAACAGGAGCATCTTAAAAAGTGGTGGGATTCAAAGTTAGAGAGGAGTGGGTTGAAGAAAGACGCAAGAAGGAAAAAAGTCAAACAGGGAAATTGAGATTTTTTTTTTTGCATTGAAAAGTGATTAAAAACTAAAACAAACACAAAAACAAAACAAAAGTTGGTGGCCGTGACAGGATGTGAAACTCGGGGAGGGTTTTTAAGATTATACAGATTAAAACAACTTCATATGTTGATGGGAATATTACATGAAGAAAGAAAAATATGTTGTAAGAGAAAGGAGACATAATTACAGGAGCCCAGGACTTGAATACACAAGGGAAGGTAGGATTCTGGGCACTAATAATGGAGAATTTCCTTAATGGGAATGAAGGAAAAAATATGGGAACGGATTATTGTAAGTGATTTGGTGGGGAGAATTAGAATGAGAAGGTTGGTTTATTGAAAGGAATTGGAGTCTCGCTTCATGTGCCTGGGGTAGAGAATTAAGAAGCTGAGATATAGCTGGGATCAAGCAACTGGTCTGTGTCCCAGGATACCACTCACCCTCACCATGATTCTGTCCTGCCAGTTGGTTCATCAAGTAGGATTTGCCTGTACGGTACAGTCCTACAATGGCCACCACCACCACTGGCTGAGAAATCTGGTCAAGAATCTGTATAGCTTGCTGGTTCACCAACAGCTTCTCTTTGTTGTTTTCCACCAGGCAAATGGGAGTCAACATTTTGGGTACAGATTCCATGGCAACTGCAAACTTAGAAGAGCCTCCTAATAGAAATAAGGTACAATGTCATTCTTTGTCTCACTGTTTCCCAAGCACCCATCAACATAGGACTGATAAGACTTCTGTGTTTCTATTGGGCAACATGTAATCTAACATTAGCAGATGGCAGAAGCCTTCTTTTATCACTTTCCTAAATCTGTAATGACGTAAGTGATGAAATATGGAGTGTTATCTTCTTTAAAGTTTTACTTTGGTAGTAATATTAACATCCAAGTAATTGTTACCATAATAGGGGGCCCACTAATACTCCAAGCCCTGTGATGCATGCCTCACCGAAGTATCTGACCTCACCGACAGAAAAACCTGCAACTTAGAGATTATTATACCAACAAATATGCAAATGATATCATGAATCTTACAAAGAGTACATGTAGAAATCATAGAGCCAGGATTACAAACTTGAACAATTGAGTAAAATAGCAGGCTAAGAAGTTCTAAGCCCTTCTTTCCTTGGAGACATCTCAAAACAACTTTAAAAATGGCTAAAATATTCTTATAGGAGCTCTGGAAAACAGTCAAAAGTCTACAGCAACCAGGTAAATGTCCAATACTTTTAAAAGGCACATTCAAAATGGTAGGAGATTCCGTGGCATTTTGTTTGCTAATTCTACCCACTCCACTCAGTGACATGGACTTAGTTTGGAGGAGGTGGTTCTCTAGTTTCCAGTTCCCTCCCTTGAAGTGGAGGGAACAAAGAAGACCTTATTTATAACACACTAATTTGACTGGGAGCAACATTTTCTGTCTCTGTTCTGCTTACCTTGGATTTCTGGTATGTCACTCACAATGATTTCTGGTATCAGACACAATAATTTCTTGTGTATGATACCAAAACCAGAAGAAGCAAGTGAAAAACATTAGATACACCACACTTCATCACAATTAAAGACTTTTGTGCATCAAATAACACTATCAACTGCATAAAAATGCAACCCCTATGGAAAGGGAGAAAATATTTGCAAATCATGTTTCTGATAGAACACATAAAGAACTCCTAAAATTCAATGACAACAGCAGAAAAAAATTAAATAAGAGAGGACACAAACAGATGGAAAAAAATTCCATGCTCACGGTTAGGAAGAATTAATATCATAAAAATGGCAATACTGCCCAAAGTAATTTATAGATTCAATGCTATCCCTATCAAGCTATCATTGACCTTCTTCACAGAACTGGGAAAAACCACCTTAAACTTCATATGAAACCAAAAAAGAGCCCACATAGCCAAGGTAATTCTAAGCCAAAGGAACAAAGCTGGAGGCATCACACTACCTGACTTCAAACTATACTACAAGGCTACAGTAATCAAAACAGCATGGTACTGGTACCAAAACAGATATAGACCAAGGGAACAGAACAGAGGCCTTGGAAGTAACACAACACATCTACAACCATCTGATCTTTGACAAACTTGACAAAAACAAGCAATGGGGAAAGGATTCCCTGTTTAATAAATGATATTGGAAAAACTGGCTAGCCATGTGCAGAAAGCTGAAACTGGGCTCCTTCCTTACACCTTATACAAAAAGTAACGCCAGATGGATTAAAGGTTTAAACATAAGACCTAACACCATAAAAGCTCTAGAAAAAAACCTAGGCAATACTATTTAGGACATAGGCATAGGCAAGGACTTCATGACTAAAACACCAAAAGCACTGGCAACAAAAGCCAAAAAAGACAAATGGGATCTAATTAAACTCCAGA
>CAUYLG010056715.1:0-62332 GCA_963573385.1 Cacajao melanocephalus
ACCGGGATCTGTGTGATTTCCCAGGTAGCGACCCACAGTGCCAGCCGAAACAGCCACGCTGAGATTCGTGGTGCTTTTTTGCCTGGGAATCTCCTGGCCTGGCTCCCTGTTTCAGTCCCCCTTTTTTAAATCAGTTCAATGCGTGACTGTCTATCCCAGGAGCTCCACTCGCCAGCTAAAACGGCACCAGGACCTGTGTATTTTGTGCGGAGAACCGCTGCACCAGCCAAAACAGCAGTGCTGGCCAAAACACCTGGGCTGGCGACCTGTGGTGCTCCTTAGTCTGGGAATCTCCTGGTCTGTGGGCAATAAAAATCCGTCTGGAAATGCGGCGTCTACTCACCCTCCGCACTTTCGCTGGGAGCTGCAATCCTGAGCTGCTCCTAATCGGCCATCTTCATTGTCTAGTAGTTATTTAAATTACTTATTTTCTTTACTGGTTCGTTGTGGTTGCTATTAATTTACAATAATAGTTGGGTTCTTTTCATTCTGTTTGTAGTTCATTTTAAAATTCTTTTTATCTTTGTTGATTTAATTTTGCATGATTAGAATATGAATGTGCTTCCAAACTAATTAAAAAATGTATAGTCAGAGAAGGGTTATTCAATCCCCCATCTCACTCCTTTCTCTTTAGCCTGATACCATCACTCACCAATTTCACAGGATTCTAGTTATCCATCCTGTGTTCTTCTCTAACAAAAATAAGCATAATTCATGTAGGTTTTCTTATTCCTTCATCTTTTTTACACAATGGAAAAATACTTTACTTTTCTAATATATTACATATTATAAAATATATCACAATACAGCTGGGCGTGGTGGCTCATGCCTGTAATCCAAGCACTTTGGAGGCCAAGGCAGGCGGATCACCTGAGGTCGGGAGTTCAAGACCAGCCTGACCAACATGGTGAAACCCCGTCATTTTAAATAAAATAAAATAAATCACAATACTTTTGTAAATAAATTCAATCAGTTTATAGATGTCTTTTTCATTTTTGTCACAGCTGAACAGTATCTATTTAGTTGTGTGCACCACCCCTAATTTAATCATTTCTCTGTATTTGAACATTTAAATTAACATTTTGTAATTACAAATAATTTTTAATGAATAACATTGAGACAAACTATGTTTGTATGGTTGGAGGTGTGTATGTTCAGAGTTAATTCCCAAAATGTAGACTGGTGAGTCAAAGGATAAATACATATGTAGAATTTTAGGCTTTGCCAAATTTCCCTGTATAGCAGTTGTATCATTTTAGTCTCACCAACAACGTCTGAGATGGACTGTTTCCTAAGAGATTCACCAACATATCCCTAGCAAAATACACTGTCAAGCTTTTGAATTTTGTCCAGTATTTCAGTTATCTTATGAGTGAAGTTGAACATCATTCATATATTTAAATATTTTAAAATTCTGTGTGTCTATAGATGCATATAAGTCTCATCATGCCATCTGCCCATTTTTCTATAAAATTTTTTTCTTCTTCACAATTATTAATATGTCTTTATATATTGGGAGTATTAACTTCACATCTGTGTTACATGTTGAAAATATTTTCTTCCAGTTTGTCATTTGACTTTTGATTTTGCTTATGATGTTCTTATGATGAAAAGTTTGCATTTTCCATACAAATTTTAATATAAAATATTTATTATAAATATGTTTATTGGCATAACTATGCATAAGCATTTATACATACTTATGTATATCTATATAATTTATTTATAAACATAAACATGTATAAAGTCTAAAGTAATTATGCTTATTTTTACTGTATCTGAATTTTGATATATAGCTAGAAAGCTATATAACCCTACACTGTCATAAAGGAATTCGCTCAAGTTTACCTCTAGTACTTCAGCAGTTTTATATTTTATAATTAGAACTCTGATTTATTTGAAGTTTATTCTGTGTATGTTTTGAAGAAATGGTCTAATTTTATTTTTCAAAATATTTATCTAAGTGTTCCACATCATTTGCTTCAAAACTGAACTTTGCCCTTAGCTATTTGAGATGCTTCTTTATCATGTACTATATTTGCATACATACTTGGGTTTATTTCTGGAATTGTTTAGTCATGTGCCAAAAATACATATTTTCATTATAAAGACTTTGTAGTATGTTAACATACTGTAAAAGATTACTTCTATTCAAAGCTCTACCTTTCCATTAGTGTCTTATCTATTTTAACCTTTTGGGTATAATTGATAATTTAAGAATGTATATATTTAATATGTATAAGTTCAGTCAATATAGGCATGTATTATGAACTAATTATCACAACTAAGATAATTAACATTCATCATTTCACATAGTTTCTTGTGTGTGGGTGTGTGGGTGTGTGTGTGTCGTGAGAATATTTCAGCAAATTTAAAATATATAATAAGGTAATATTAACCATAGTTATAGTGTTGTATATTATATTTCTAGAACTTTTGTATATTGCATAACTAAAACTTTATATTCCTTGACTAAGATTTTTCCTTTTTCCCCTCCCTTAGCCTCTGGCAACCACCATTCTATTCTCTGTTCCTAGTATTTTGACGACTATTTTATATTGCACATATTAGTGAGAAGAAGGAACACTTTCAACCTCTTTTTACCAGACCAGCATCACCCTGAAACCAAGGCCCAACAAACACATCAAAAAAGGAAAAACTACAGCCCATATCCTTAATAAACATAAGATTTAAAAATCCTCAATGAAATACTAGCAAACAGAATTCAACAGTACACTGAAAGGATCATACACCTTTGATGTCCCAAATATGTAGAAACTAAACAATATACTTGTGAACAACCATTGGATCAAAAAGGAAATCAAAAGGGAATTTAAGAAGTATCTAGCGACAAATGAAATAGGAACACAATATACCAGAAATTATATCCCATAAGCAAAAGGAATACTTTTGGAGCAAGATGGAGCAACAAAATTACTACCTTTAAAAAGAAGAAAGATCTCGAATACACAACCTAGCTTTATATCTTAATAAACTAGGACAAGAAGAACAAACAAATCTCAAAGTTACAAGAAGAAAATAAATAAAAATTAGAGAAAAACTAAATCAAATAGTAAAAAGCATAGGAAAAAAAAACAAAACTTAGTTGTTTTCTGAAAAGATAAACAAAAATGAGAAATTCTTAGCCAGACTAAGATAAAACACTCAAAATCAGAAATGAAGGAGGAGACACTACAATAGATGCCTCAGAAATAAAAATATTCATAAGAGGCTATAATGAACAATTACATGACAACAAACTGAATAGCCTAGAAGGAACAAATACATTCCTAGACACACACAATCTGCAAGACTGAATTAAGAAGAAATTGAAAGCCTGAACAGATAAATAACAAATAAGGAGATAGAATGAGTAATCAAAAACTTCCCAACAAACAAAAGCCCAGGACCAAATGGCCTCATGGGTGAATTTTACCAAATATTCAAAGAAGAATTAGTATCAAACCTTTGAAACTCTTCCAAAATACACAAGAAAAGGAACCATTTCTAAACTCGTTTTATGAGGACAACATCACTGTGATGCCAAAACCTAGTTACGTTTTTGGGTTTATTTTTGCCTGTCAACTTGACTAGCTCCAGAAGAAACTCTATGGTATTTTTATTCATATCACATTAAGTTTATATTAACTTAGGGAGAATTTATATCTTGATGCTGTTTCAATGTCCTAAAGAGGTATTTTTTGTTCAATACTACTTTTGTAAAATTCCAGAGTATTTGATATTTTCATGTGTTCCAAAATTTATGTTAAATTTACTTCTAAGTATTTTCTCGTGTTTGTTGTTATAATGAAACTCTTCATTTCGTTCAATATTCTATAGACTTGGTTTTTATATCCTTGACAGTTTTGATGAGTGCTGGCTAGGTATTTTGAAGAATGCTCCTCTATGGTAATTTGTTTGATGTTTTTCTTTTGTTTAAATTAGAGTTTTTGGAGTTTTTTGAGGGAAGGGGACACATCACAGAGATCAAATGTCATTTGTATCACCTCACACCAGATCATATCAACATGAATTATTATTTATGGCATTAACTTTAATTCCATGGCTGAACTAGTACTGATCTGGATTCTACACTGTTGTTGACTCTTTTCCTGCCCTTTTTGTCCTCTGTTTTTTTTCATTTTCTATAGTATACTTTTTGAAAGACAATCACTTAAGAAGTGGGGATTTATGTTTCCCCTCCTTTAGGGAAGAGTATCAGCATAAATTCTTTGAAAATATTCAACATAGGAGATTTGTCTGTTTTCCTCTATTTATTTATTCAATCATTTGCGTATGTATCTATGGATTTGTGAATATTTATTTTATACTTTGGGCTATAGTTCAATACTACATTATTTTTCTTGTTACTCAAATTCTTCCAGCTTTGACAGTCACAAACTATTGCAGTTTGCTCCTGTATACTTTTAATATACCCATGACTGTGGGGTTTGATTTTTTTAGTTCACCATTCTGTCTGGCTCTACAAGATGCTCTAGACTCATCTTATATATTCCTTCCCCAGTCCTAGACCACATTTGTTTAAGAAACCATGATTTATTTTATTGGAGAATAGTATTAAAAATTAAGATCTGTTCCATAAAAACACATTGCCCTTGAAGTAGCATTGCATCTTCACTGACAGGGCAATAACATGTCTGTTCCTATAATTCAATTAAAAATTTTTTTTGAGAAAAAAGTGTGTGCCCTGTGTCAGTTTACTTGAAGAATTAATACTCTGAGATTGCAAAGTATTATATTTTAACTTCTTCATTTGCAAAAAAAAAGAAAAAAATGTACCTGGTTGACTCAGCATTTTCATAATTTTATTTAACCAAAAAACGTAAAGCATAACTATATACTGTGATTAATATAGTCTGCGACTATCATCCATAACCATGAATTTAAAATAGCTATATTCATTAAATCATCCTGACCGATTGGCTGATTTAAAAAAATAGTAATTATCCTGAACTTTAATTTAGAAAATAAATGAATACAAATTTCACTGACATCTTTTCATACTGCTTCATAAAATGTTGACAATGGATAAGATAATAAAATGTTTGAAAACACACATATGATCAACAAAATATCCTGTACTATTTTGAACTCAGAGCAAATCTTTATTTGCACTTTACTTTGTTTATGTCTTCTCTCCCAGAGGAGAACATTAAACCTCTATACCTAAGTTGTGGTATAGAAGTACAGTTGTGGAATCTTGAATTGGCTAGATGCACTAATTGTGAGTGTGATTTAAATTATTTTCTTTATTTTTGTAGAAGTTATTTGTAACTAAACCAAAATCTTTGTGAAAGTTAAAATATATTATATTTCTATTTTGTGTGTGTGATCCATTGGTCTTTGTGTGTGATCCATTCAACTGAGGATTGAAGAAGAGTCCCTAATGTATACATTTTATAGAATTGTCTTGGAGGAAATGTATCTTAAAACAGATTTCATAGTAGGAAATAAATACTAGCAAGACACTCTCATTTTATTCCTTCCATAGGTCAACTTGCACAAAGTCAACTATTGTTTCTGGAAACAATAAATAATAATATTTATAAGTCTAACACATCCTCATGTAACCAAAGATAAAGGCGCATATTCCTCTTAACATCTCTAGATAGTACATTAGCAGACTCAAGCTATAGCAGAATATGAATCCTGGACACACCTTATTCCATGAAGACATTCAGTACTTGCATCGCTAATTTGCCAGCACTCCTTAAGTATAAATGACAGCACAAGTAGGCCTCTAAGAAATTTTAAAAACAAATAAATTAGAGTCTAAAGTTTCAGACACAGTAGATATATCACAGTCTGTGGAGAAACCCAAAATGAGAAGAACCAGTGACAAAGATCAGAGTGTAGAAAATCTGGACATGGTAAATTATAGGACCCTGGCGCTATCACTGAAATTTTTCCTCCAATGGAGATGTATTTTCTCACCTATTCATCTTGCCACATACATACTCCTTTCCTCCCACTCTCTCTCCAATTTTTTTTTAAAAGAAGACCACAAAGGGTTAAAATTACCTGCCTATTTTTCCTGATTTCTGTCTTTCTCTTCGTTTTCCTAGGAACCTAAGGGGAAATGGGGAAGCAGCATCTCATTTTCCTGAAAAGTAGATGATTCTTTCAGATTATTGTATTGAAAACAGAAAGTAACTCAGATGCTATTCTGCTTTCTAAGCCGTATTTGCAAAATGAAATGGAGGATGTAAGGTGAGATATTTTCAGACTCTCTGTTTAATGTGTTCAGGATCCCAAAGGATTCTGACTCACCTGAATCCATTAAGTTTTCATTGATTAAGGAGATTCAGAGCCACACTTACTAAAAAGCCTCTGCCATTATCCTTACCAAGTACTTTTATTCCTTTGCCATCAGTTTAGGGACCAGGAGTCTCTTGTCCAGAAAGACTGTTTTAGAGACACCAAACTTTTCTCTTGTTTTATACAGTTATCCCTTTAAAGTATCTTCAACACATATACTTAGTCTTTTGATTCCAGTATTAAATAATGTTTACATTCCTTGTGTAGAGATATGTAATTACAATGTCTCACAGGAATATTGAACAGAGAGTTCACTAACTGAATGCCTATCACATGAATTTACTTCCAAGCAGTATGCATAGTAATCTAGTAATCATGGTAATCAGTGGACACAGTCCTCCATTTCCCCCTCCTAACAGGAAGTCCAGTTCAGGATGTTGGTACTCTCTAGAATTCTCTTTTCTCTTTTTCCTGTTGTTTTCTCTCTTTCCATCACATTATCCTCTTTTATAAAGGAAGCAAGATCATTTCTGACCTCATCTCCAGGTGTAAATTCACTAATACTAAGACAAATCTTTTCATCTTGTTCAGGGGAATGTGAAATATAGAGAACGTTAATATTTTGCCAAATCATACATATTATAAATCTCTTAGTTACTAGAAAATTATCAGATTACATTGCTTAAATACAACTTTAAAGTTACAAGTAATGAAACTAAATTTAAATAATATAGAGCTGATGAGAATAAAGACTGAAATGAATTATATTGCACAAATAGTTAAAAAAAAAACCAGTTGCATTGGACAAAATATAATTCAAAGAAAAAGTTACTGATGGGAACTCAGAGAGACAAATAAGATTAATAAAAAGAAACAGGAATGATACAAAATACTCACTATACATTTATTAGACCACAAACAAAATCTCAATAATCTTTCTAAAAAAAAACAAAAACAAAAAAAAACACTATCATAGAGTCCATGTTCACTGCCCAGAATTTAGTGGGATTAGAATTCTAAACAAAACGTTTGCTAAAATATAACATTCAAAAGCTAAAAAGTCAATTTTAAATAATTCATAAGCTAAAGTGGAAATCAGGAAGATACCACAAAATATATAAGGTTGAAATAAACTAAAATTCAATATATCAAAATTCTTGAGTATAACAAAATTATTTAAGAACAATACCTGAATAGACCAATAACAAGGGCTGAAGTAGAGGCAGCAATCAATAGCCTACCAACCAAAAAAAGTCCAGGTCCAGATGGGTTCACAGCCAAATTTTACCAGACATACAAAGAGGAGCTGGTTCCATTCCTTCTGAAACTGTATCAAACAATACAGAAGGAAGGAATCCTCCCTAACTCATTTTATGAAACCAACATCATGCTGATACCAAAACCAGGCAGAGACTCAACTAAAAAAGAAAACTACAGGCCAATATCCATGATGAACATCAACACAAAAATCTTCAATAAAATACTGGTAAACAGATTACAACAGCACATCAAGAAGCTTATCCACCACGACCAAGTAGGCTTCATCCTGGGGATGCAAGGCTGGTTCAACATATGCAAATCCATAAATGTAATCTATCACATAAACGGAACCAAACACAAAAACCACATGATTATATCAATAGATGCAGAGAAGGCCTTCGATAAAATTCAGCAGCCCTTCATGCTAAAACTCTAAATAAACTAGGTATTGATGGAACATACCATAAAATGATAAAAGCTATATATGACAAACCTACAGCCAATATCATACTGAACAGGCAAAAGCTGGAAGAATTCCCTTTAAAATCAGGCACTAGACAAGGATGCCTTCTCTCACCACTCCTATTCAACATAGTATTGGAAGTTCTGGCCAAAGTAATCAGGCAAGAAAAAGAAATAAAGGGTATTCAATTAGGAAATGAGGAAGTCAAACTGTCTCTATTTGCAGATGACATGATTGTATATCTAGAAGACCCCATTGTCTCAGCCTATAATCTTCTCAAACTGATAAGCAACTTCAGCAAAGTCTCAGGATATAAAATCAATGTGCAGAAATCACAAGCATTCATATATAGCAATGACAAACAAACAGAGAGCCAAATCAAGAGAGAACTCCCATTCACAATTACCACAAAGAGAATAAAATACCTAGGAATACAACTAACATAGGATGTAAAGGAACTCTTCAAGGAGAACTACAAACCACTACTCAACAAAATAAGAGAGGACACAAACAGATGATAAAACATTCCATGCTCATGGTTAGGAAGAATCAATATTGTGAAAATGGCCAAACTGCCCAAAGTAATCTATAGATTCAATACTATCCCCATCAAGCTACCAATGACCTTCTTCCCAGAACTGGAAAAAACCACTTCAAACTTCATATGGAACCACAAAAGACCCTGCATAACCAAGACAATCCTAAGCAAAAAGAACAAAGCTAGAGGCATTATACTGCTGGACTTCAAACTATACTGCAAGGCTACAGTAATCAAAACAGCATGGTACTGGTACCAAAACAGAGACATAGACCAATGGAACAGAACAGAGACCCCAGAAGAAACACCACACATCTACAACCATCTGATGTTTGACAAACCCAGCAGAAACAAGCAATGGAGAAAGGACTCGATGTTTAATAAATGGTGTTGGGAAAACTGGCTAGCAATGTGCAGAAAGCAGAAACCGGACCCCTACCTGTCACCTTACACTAAAATTAACTCCAGATGGATCAAAGATTTAGACATAAAACCCAACACCATAAAAACACTAGAAGAAAATGTAGGCAAAACCATCCAGGACACAGGCATAGGCAAGGACTTTTATGACTAAAACACCAAAAGCAATGGCAATAAAAGCCAAGATAGACAAGTGGGATCTAATTAAGTTCCAGAGCTTCGGTACAGCAAAAGAAACCATCATGAGAGCAAATCGGCAACCAACAGAATGGGAAAAAATTTTTGCAATCTCCCGATCTGACAAAGGGCTAATATCCATTATCTACAAAGAACTAAAACAGATAAACGAGAAAAAAAACAACCCCATTCAAAAGTGGGCAAAGGCTATGAACAGACACTTTTCAAAAGAAGACATATATGAGGCCAGCAAACATGAAAAAATGCTTATCATCACTGATCATTAGAGAAATGCAAATCAAAACCAAACTGAGATATCATCTCATGCCACTTAGAATGGCGATCATTAAAAAATCTGGAGACAACAGATGCTGGAGAGGATGTGGAGAAATAGGAACACTCTTACACTGTTGGTAGGAGTGTAAATTAGTTCAACCATTGTCGAAGACAGTATGGTGATTTATCAAGGATCTAGAAATAGAAATTCCATTTGACCCAGCAATCCCATTACTGGGCATATACCCAAAGAACTATAAATCATTCTACTATAAAGACACATACACATTTATGTTCATTGCAGCCCTGTGTACAATAGCAAAGACCTGGAACCAACCCAAATGCCCATCAATGATAGACTGGAAAAGAAAATGTGGTACATATACACCATGGAATATTATGCAGCCTTAAAATACGATGAGTTCATGTCCTTTGTAGGGACTTGGATGGATCTGGAAACCATCATTCTCAGCAAACTGACATAAGAACAGAAAGCCGTACACCGTATGTTCTCACTCATAGGTGGGTGTTAAACAAGAAGAACACATGGACTCAGGGAGAGGAGCATCACACACTGGGGATAGTTGCGGGGGTAGGGGAGAGAAAGCGGGGGGTGGGGAGGGATAACATGGGGAGAAATGCCAGATATAGTATGCACCTAAAGTAAAATAAATAAATTTTTTAAAAATGCTGTATTAAAGTGTATTAGCAATGTATGTTAATGCTCCTGAGAACAGATTCATTGAAGAAGATCCAAAAAATGACAGTGTTGTCCCCACTCAGAAATGTCCATTTCCATTGAAGGAAGTGCTCCTGAGCTCCGCTGAGAGTCTTACCTCAGTTGAATTAAATTTGACCTTGTAGCTCTGACGTTTTTAAGAAAAATTGAACATAAATTGCTGATGACGGTGGATAGGTGGTGTCAGGCCAGTTTGAGCACACTGGGAATATAAGGCTTCTCATTAGATAGCATGCCAAAGAAAGCTTGTCCTCCAGGAAAATATCCAAATTATATTGGAAGTTTGAAATGCTGATATTAATAGTAGTCTGCAAGTATTCACTACCATCTTGATTTTTCTTTAATTCTCACCATATTTGTCCTATCATCAAGATAATTTGTAGGGTATGACTAAACGGAGCAACTAAGAATACTTTTACCAGAATAAAAGTTTAGGTTGTGTAACAGTTCGGTTTTAGATAAAAAAGCAGTCTTTCTTTCTGCCAGTGCTAGAAGTCAGTGAACATTTGACAGAGAGTAATAATGGTTCCCAAGAAAAGCAGAGAAAAAGGACAACCCAAAAAATAGAATCATCTCTCACAGACCATTGCTTGAGCAACTTGTGAGTTGTAGGAGGGGCGCAAGTTCCTAAGCCTGAAATGGAGGACGTGTTTTAATCCTGGCTGCGTGAGGTTGTAGTGTGGTGCTTCCTTACCTCGGGGCAGCGGTGGGCAGGCAGTCCACACATTGCTAAAGGACCTGAGAAAAGTGGTTGAAACTCCCAGAAAATTCATGAAAACTATGAAGTCTGCATGGTTCTGTTTTGGCTTGCTGAGGTTACATCCCATTTTTGTAAAAGATAATAAACTTGAGAAGGCTTTTTAAAATTAGATAATCAAAGTTGAGATCACTGAGGGCTGTTGCAGTCTGTTCCTTCTGTCCAGCAGACACACTAGTTGGGAGGCAGCAGAGCAGGAGGCACAAGTAGGGATTGTGGGGTCGCCCTGCTCTCCAGGCCTGGCCCCTCCCTCCTCAGTGATACGGCCTTGGGGCCACTCCCTCTTCAGTCATGTGGCCTTGGGGCCAGCTTCTTCATCCCTCTCTGCTTCCGTTTTCTCTTCTGTAGAGCTGGAATAATAGTAAGATCTACCTCACAGCGGCATTACAGGCATTAAAAGGGCATCATGTACTTCAGAAGGTGCCTTTATAATAATCACTCAGTAAATGCTTAAGGTGAATATTGAGCAAAGTTGATTTGGTTTGCCCAGTGAAGAATATACTTTCTGTATTCTGTGGTAAGGCTGACTTTAAAAATAGAAGTAGTGGACATTGTTGTTTCTCTTTATCTGCCCTTCCCAGTGCACGTGAGGCCCTTTAGGAGCACAGGCACACATGCAGTGCCAATTTGCTCCCAGATCCAAGGGTATTCAGGAATGGACCTTGAGTTTCAAATAGCTGTGATTTTATTTAACTTTTTTGAATTCTAGTTTTATTATATTATCACCAGAGAGTTTGGCTTATAAGATCTCTAATTCTTTGAAATGATTAAGTTTTCCTTTGTGGCCTTCTTTATAATTGATTTTATAAATATTCTCTTGATGTGTGAGAAAAATACAGATTATTTGAAGGATGTACCATTTTTCTGTTTATCTCATTCTTCCACATCCTTACTTGTTTAGAATTGTCAGATTTGAGGAGATAGGCAGTCATGCATCATATAACGATGCTTTAGTCAATGACTAACCGAACATGTGTAGCGTGGTGGTCACATAAGATTATTTCCTATTTTTACTGTGCCTTTCCTATGTTTAGATATTTTTAGATACACAGATTCTTGCCATTATGTTACAGTTGCTGTTCAGTGCATTAACATGCTGTACAGGTCTGTAGCCTAGCTGTGTAGGTGTTGTGTAGTACACTCTGTGATGTTCACACAGTGATGAAACTATCTAGCAATGCGTTTCTCAGGCTGTATCCCTGTTGTTAAGTGACCCTTGACTGTATAAAAAGCTTCCTACAGTACTTGCGCTTTTAACAAATACTTATTAAATTCTCAACTGACTTTACTTTATAGCTAATTAGAGGCTTGTGAATGATTATAGTTTCTTTGTAAATTGTCTTTTGCCCATTATCTTAATTACCATTTTAACTTGAAATCTAATCTTGTCAGCTATGAAGACCTTCTCACCTCTGTGCTTACATATGCCTGGTGGTGTCCATTCTGTAGTCCTCTGTGGGTGACTAGTCTAAACTGAGCATGCTAAGTTAACCCATGCCTTCTGTTGATGATTTGTCTTTTTAAAAGGAATTTTAAAACATATTAGAGAAATGTAGAAAATTTATTTTGATGATGGGAGGGGAGGTAGTTGGGAAGGCTTATTTCCCAGGGGACACATATTCTCTCTTCCTGGTAGTTCCTCCCCTAGTGGAACAGCAGTTCCAAACCCAAATATGGTCTCAGGGGTCCTTTTTACTTTTTAAAATTATTGAGGACCCTCAAGGATTTGGGTCATGTGAGTTACATCTATTAATGTTTGCCACCTTTGAAATTAAAACAAGTTTTAAAATATTTCTCCATTTATTTAAAAATAAGGACTGGGCTGGGTGCGGTGACTCACCCCTGTAATCCCAACACTTTGGAAGGCTGAGGGTGGGTGGATCACCTGAGGTCAGGAGTTAGAGACCAGCCTGGCCACAATTGTGAAAACCCATCTCTACTAAAAATACAAAAATTAGCCAGGCATGGTGGCAGGTGCCTGTAATCCCAGATACTCTGGTAGCTGAGGATGGAGAATCACTTGAACCCAGGAGGCAGAGGTTGCAGTAGCCGAGATCATGCCATTGCACTCCAGCCTGGATGACGAGCAAAACTCCATCTCAAAAAAAAAAAAAAAAAGTAAGAACTGTATGTCTCACACTTTAGCATACCCTCCTGGTATCTGGTATGATGGGGATTATTCCTCATCTCTGCTTCTGAGTTCATTCTGCTGTAATGTAGCTTGTTGGGGCCTCTGGAGCACTTCACTGCACACTAACGTATGTGAGGGTAGAAAACGAAAATCATATCTTAGTGACACTGTGGAAATAGTTTAGACCTTGGGCTCCCCCAAGAGGCCCTTAGATGGTGCTTGGGGAACCGTGGTGGTAGAACTGTCTCTCCCAGACTCGCTCGCCACAGCCCCTCTTATTGGAGAGAAAGAGGCGTGTGTAACTCTTCGTTTTCCTTTGAGGAATAAAAGATATTTGTGTATTTTGGTCTGTTTCTTTGATGTCTTCAGTGTTGTAGGGCAAGAAGCCTATCTGGGGAGGCTTTGGTTATCAAACAGTGCTTACGGCTGGCTAGCATTGTCTCAACCTAGGATTCAGATTAGGAAATCCATTGTTGTTTGACTCTGAATCGCATCCACCAATCCAGGTGTTATTAGCGATAATGCTAATAACCTCAGTTGACCTGAATCCTTGTCTCTAAATTAATTCTAAAGTGAGGCAGGGAGAAGGGGTGCTAGTCAACATTAAAACAAGGAAGAAATTTAATAACAATATTCAGTTAATTTGAAAAGGAACGGGATTGAAATTTTGACAATGGTCTTCTCATCTTTGCTTGGCCTAACCTGAACTGATCTCTGTCCAGTGTCGTCAGCTGGTGTGTTTCAGTGTAGGATATTTTTATGTAAATATGTTAGAAATCATAGAATGTTTTTTTCCCAAAGATTATCATGTAATTTTCACACTGATAATGTTATTTGTGGCTGAGTATATGACTTTGTGATTTCTCATTCTGGAAATCAAGAAAGGCTGAAAGGAGAATTGGAAGGGAGGGATGAGAAACTCCGTTTTCAGAGAAATAAGAGGCAGATGCAATGCACAGACTCTAAAGTGTGCACAAAGCTTACCAAAAGCTAAACTTGGGCAGCGATAGTATAGGTCTATGAATTTTATATCCAGTCAAACTGTCTTTTGTATCCAGACTGCAAACAGTATTGATCACGTAAGAACTCAGGGAATACTTACTGTTCTTGTGAGCATTTTTGGCTAGAGAAACGATGTCCATCGGACTGGATGTCAGTGAATCCCTACAGCATCAGCTGAGTGGCTGACTGTGATGGAGCAGAGTGTGAGTGGAGGGTAGAGGAGAAAAGGTCGATGGTAGAGGAGAAAAGGTCGGTGGTAGAGGTTTATTGACTGTCTCACTTGTAATCACAGGGGAGGCACTAAGATGTTATTCACTAAAATCAAGTTGTAGAGGAGAGGGATGGAAGGAAGAAGGAACAAGATGAATGGCAGTTTTATCACAATGTGGAACAGGGAACTAACAACACTAAGATGTGTTGTATAAGGATTCCAAAGGATAAGAGAATTACATAGAGCTAAAATTCCAAAAGTAACCCCTAGGACAAAATAGTACAAACATTCCTAAGTTTCAGAAGAACTACAGAGAGAATGAAAACTTTTTCAAAAAGCTATAAAAACATGTCATAAAATTAAGACCAAACATGTTGTCTCTATACATGTAAACACATAATCTTATACACACAACCTAAAGGCTGGTAAAAGTAAAAGATTTCAGACTGGATCAAAAAGTGAAACCCAACTCCAAGTTGTATGTAAGAAGCACACCTAAAACAATGATTTACAAAAGTTGAAAATGAAAGAATGAAAAGATACATCGGACAAAATAAACAAAAAATAAAGTGGGACAAAAAGCATTAAAGGAAAGCAGCAGCCCACTTTTTCCTGCTGCACATCAGTGTAGGGGCAGCCGGAAAAGCAAAGCATCCCAGGAGGGGCAAGAGGAGCAGCGGCCAGGGCCTTGGTCATCAGTCCCACAAGAGACCTCTACTTCGTAGGTTCTGTCATAGGGCTTTGTTACTGTGGCTTCCTAGAATACAAATTCTACAATTTTTATTTTAATGCATTTATTTGCTATTTAATAATGAGTTTTAAAATACAAAATGCTATTTAATAATGAGTTTCGGTTGTTTTTCCTTTGTAATTTCTGCATGGAAGAGCTGTTTGACTTTCTGATTGTCTGTTCAGCACACAACTGCAGGTGTGGGCCTAGGTTGTGAAAGTATTTGTTAGTGCCCAAGCATTCATTCTAGCCTCTTTCTGGTACTACAGAGGCTGGAAAACTAGGAGCGCCATTTCACACTCCTGCAGCCTAGGCTCTGGGAGCAGATGTACTTCCACTAACTAAATGACAGCCTGTGAGAGTAAAAGGCAGAGCTGCAGCCCTCGACTGCCTCAGCTCCCTTGTATGAAGTTTTCTTCAGATTAGCATGGGTAGTGACTGTTTCCTACACCTGGACGCAGACTGATACAGTGACTTAATTTAGGATGGCACATTAGAAATCTTCATGCATGTGTGTTATATTGCTGTGGTTTGTAATTCCATGTTAAGTAGATTTATATATCGCTCAGCTTTTTTTCCTCTTTCCTTTAAGTTATTGCAGCTAATTGCAAAATCCCAGTTAACTTCATTGAGCGGTGTGGCACAAAAGAATTACTTCAACATTTTGGATAAAATTGTTCAAAAGGGTAAGATGATCACTGTATTTTTAATACTCTAAATCTTCACTAGAAATTTGGTGTAAGGAGATGGGATTTTTCTTGTATCTTTTCCCAGTATGCATGTTGTCAAAAACAATTGTGTAAATAATGTGATAAAATCAGAAGTACAGGTCATCCCTCCAGTTCCAGGTGTTCTGTTACTACTGTTTACTTTTTTTTAAAGTTGCTTTTGCATACAAAGGGATATATTAGGAAAAATAACGAGTCCCAGAATTTAAAAAAGCTATTTACCTTTTCATAGTTGGCTAATCAGAGTTCATTTTATATGTTTGCTTCCAAAATTAGCAGGATTGTGACTTACTCACTTAGGCGTCAGATAAGCCAATAATTTTCTTTTGAATTTAATGAGTTTGCCTGGATAAATTACTGGCTGTTAGTAAATGGAACTTTAAATTTCACACCATGACTTTATACATACATAGGAATATATGACTCTGTATTTAAGACATTTTAAAATAGTCTGTGATAAGTACAAAAGAAATTATAAACTGACCATTTTAAAGGCAAAATTGTAGACCCAACTGAAAATTTTTATCAGATAAAATTTTAAAGTTTTAAAAAATCTCATTATATTTGTGATATCTCAAAAATGATACCACTTTTGGGTTACACAGACTTTTTTATTGTGGTAAATACATACAAAATTTACCATTTTAGCAGTTTTTAAGCATACAGTTCAGTGACATTAAGTACGTGTATCTTACTGTGCACTGATTACCACCATTTATCTCCAGAACCTCTTCATTTCCCAAACTGAAACTCTGTGTCATTAAACACTAATTTCCCATTACTCCTCCCCTAGCCACTGGTAATCATCATTCAGCTTTCTGTCTCTATGAATTTGACTATGTGCCTCATCTAAGTGGAGTTATATAATATTTGTCCTTTTGTAACTAGCTTATTTCACTTTGCGTAATGTCTTCAAGTTTCATCCATGCTGAAGCATATGTCAGAATTTCCCTCCTTTTTAAGGCTGAATAATAAACCATTTCATGTATTGATCACATGTTGTCTGTTAATCTGTCAGTGGACGTTTGGGTTGTGAAAGTAGATTATTTTTTAAAGTGTTGGTTAACTGTATCCATCCATAGTTTTATTTTTATTTATTCCAGTTCTTGATGACCACCACAATCCTCGCCTAATCAAAGATCTTCTGCAAGACCTAAGCTCCACCCTCTGCATTCTTATTAGAGGAGTAGGGAAGTCTGTATTAGTGGGAAACATCAATATTTGGATTTGCCGATTAGAAACTATTCTCACCTGGCAACAACAGCTACAGGATCTTCAGATGACTAAGGTATAAATATCTCTTTACAAGAATTATTACACTCTGTTTTTATATTACAAAAGTTGTCTCTTCTAAGCATACATGAAAGACTGCTATAGCTTTTTGAAAGTTTTTTTAAACACTTTCATAAATATTCATCACATCGTTTTAAAATAGAATAGGACCGAAGACCCATTAATGGCTTATAGTTGCTATTGGAAAGACAGTGGGAATAGCAGTCATTAAACCAGGCTGATCCTATGGGCGATTAGGTGTAAATTAATTTACCTTCATGGGAAGTATGAATATTTCAGTTATTAGAATAACATTCAGTAAATTAAGGCTAAATTGCATTGCCAGTAATTCTCTATTTATTTAGTTCTTGCTTCTCCCAGATTATTAATTTTTTATCTTCTTCCTTGCTGTCTTTTTTGGGGATGTGTTTATAGTTCTTGGCAACAAGAAACAAGGCCAAAAGAAGGTGCAGATCACCTCAGTTGTTTTTAATATTTTTTCTTTATTCTGGTAACTAGTTTCAACAAGAAAAATGTTAACACCATTGCCCCAATATTTTAGACAGTGTTTTATTTATCTCTAGTAATAATAAGAAAAAGAATAAACCGAAGATATATCTTAGTGGTGTGACTGATGTAGCCTCTGTTGTACAAAGATTCTGCAGGTTGTACTGGTAGGCTCCTAGTTACCGTTTATCACTGCACCTCAGGTTCCACATTAAAGGAGGGGTTTTTGAAGTGCCCTTTGAATGCCGTAACTTTTGTCTGTTTATTTGCCATCTAAATATGGGATTTACAAAAAGAATGATGATTGTCTAGTTATAAGTCTGAAATTGTCATTAATAATATAACATTCAGTGTCAGTAGGAGTTAAGCAAGTTTGTTATAAACGTTGGACTGTGTTCTGTTGTCTTGATGTGACCCTGTAGTAGTTCAGAGCTTTGCATAGGCTGGCTCTTTGCTGCTTCTTTTGCTGTGTTCCCCATGCGTAGATGGGTTGTGCTAAAAGTCCATCTGTAAGACACTTAAACGTGGCACGGCCTTGCTGTAGAAGTCCTGACATGAGTGGCCAGACCATGTGGCCCAAGTCCCCTAATGAGGCAGATCCATGGTAGTGATAACCAGCTGGTGACCCTCTGGGGAGAGAGTAGGGAATGTCGTTGTCCACGGTGTGTTTTCATGGTCAGGATCCCAAGGAAAAGGGTGTTTGGGAAAGGCCAAGAAGCAGCCTTTCTGGTCTGGCTGGGAAGTTCCAGCTAGGATTAGTGGCTCTGCATTCTTTGGAGAGAGATGTGGATGAATGCCTCAGACCAGCGAGGACAGCAAAGAAGCTCCAGGGATGGGGCCATACCTCAACAGGAGAGAAAGAGAAAGCAAGGGAGAGGCTTGCACTTTTGACTGGGTGGGCTGAGGCAGAGCAGGAAGGCACAACTGTATGTCTTCTTTCTGTTCATACTACCTAAGCAGAGGCACAGGCTGAGGGATAATAGGAGTGCATGTGGCCCCACCTTGCCCCACTCGGGGCTGCCCATAGCCAGTGAAAGGAGAAGACACTCTGCTTTTGGCCTGGGGTGGTTCCCACAGCCCTGGTGGGCAAAGCACACTTACATGGCAATACTTCTCTGCCTCAGCACAGATGGATAGATGTTGCTGTAGCATCATTTTGATCAAGTGGGAAAAATAAGGTACAAAAATGAAATTAATGATTAATGTTTGAGGAATAAGAGCATAGATGATAACACAGAGGTGCCAGTTTTCATCATTTCCACTCACATGTTACCATCAAAGACCTTGAACTTGTTTCTTATGTTTCATTCACGGTTGCATACTGCCTGGCATCTCTTCACTGCAGTACCTGAGTGCTCTCTGGAGCAGGAGGCGTGGCATGTGCCTCTGTGAGGAGCTTGGCTTCTGGATCCTGTGCCCTGCTTCCAGCCTCGAAGAGGGTCAGGTTCCCTTGTAGGAGTTGGCCAGAGAAGTTTTACCTTTCTGGGAATGTTACTTGAAACCAGTAGAAAGAGAACTTTACAGCTCAATTAACCAAGCTGCATTTGTGGATGTCAGACTCAGACAGCCACATTGGTCTTAGGCTGCTTAAGGTGAAGATCTGGTCTCCTGACCTGCTGGCTGATGGTGGATTGCTGCCTCACACTTATTTATGTGAATTTTGAGGTGACTCAAGCAGATGGGGTTAGAACATAGCAGGTGAGAGCCTCCCCGGATCCCTGAATGTAGAAGTCAGCATACCGCCTGAAGTTCCGCCATCTCAGTCTCACAGGACATAGGGGCCAGCTTTCGCCATTGAGCTGACAATCATCTTTGTCTTCTAGATTATCCCAAGAAGAAATACCTTGACACCCGTGGCTGGGCTCAGTGGCTCACGCCTGTAAACCCAGCATTTTGAGAGACCAAGGAGGGTGGATCACCTGAGTTCAGGAGTTCGAGACCAGCCTGGCCAATGTGGTGAAACCCCATCTCTAATAAAAATACAAAATTTAGCCGGGCGTGGTGGCAGGCACTTGTAATCCCAGCTACTCGGGAGGCTGAGGCAGGAGAATTGCTTGAACCTGGGAGGCAGAGGTTGCAGTGAGGTGAGATCGCACCACTGCACTCCAACCTGGATAACAAGCATGAAACTCCGTCTAAAAAAAAGAAATGCCTTGACACCCCTTAAATCTAAATTCTCGTAGTCCCAGAAGTAAGCAGAAATTTAATGTTTATTCATGTTGAAAAGTTCCTAAGACCATCAGAATTTTTTTTTCTTGTAGAACATGTATACTTTGCTGTTTAAGCTGCATTTGAAGATTTGTTAGTGCTGATGAATTGGCTTTCCTGTGCACATCTCTGTGACTCAGTCAGAGTAGGCACACAGGTATATGTTCACATGCTTCCTCACCCAGTCAGCACTGCTAGGCCCATTGTGAGGTGGGACACCTGCATCAGCAGGCATGGCCATTAGCATGGGGCCTTCAAGGGCCCCAGGAAGAAGAGCACATGATGCATCATGGAACTCAGTGGGGGTGTTGTAACAGATGCACACAGGGCCATCGACATTACATTGGTTCACAAGTGATGTGATGTTTTAGGTGGAGCTTAAAGAATGAGGGGAAAGTATCCAGGTGGTGGTATATTAGTCAGTGCTTAACAACTGGCTCTCCAGGGCCAAGAGGTTTGATTTGTAGCATTTGTCACTTTCCCACTATGACTAACTTCAAGCCACCAACAATAAGTAAAATGGTGAACAGAATTCCCAGAAGTTGCAGAACTGACTCCTGTGAGAAGGTATGGGAACCTCTGCATCTAGGGGCTAAGAGTGTGGTGTGCTAGCAGAAGTGCTTCCACAGAGAAATGAGAATCACTGATAGTCGCCTGCAATAGCTAAGACTACCCTAAAGCAACAGAAGCAGCAGCATCGTTTCTTCCTTCCAGTGCAGTGTAGGTGTGAGAGATTTCATGATGGCAAAGAGCAGGTAGTGAATCGGTGGAGGAGGTGCAGGGAAAAACGCAGCAGGATTTCTGACATGTTCAGCAAGACTTTTGTGCCTTGTCACATTTCAAGATTTTGTTTGGATGAGAAGTGCTGGCATTCCTAGTACACCCTCTTGTTATTGCCGTTAACAGGGCTGTAAAACTGGACTCTGCCAGAAATCCCAAATGCTAAGTTGTCACACCAGATTCTATAACTCTACTAATCCAGGATTTTTTTTTTCTCCATAGTACCTTTAAACTTTATGATTTAAGCAGCAGAATATTTTTAGACTCCAGTCTGCTACAGAAATTTTTCTCAATAGGAAGAAAAATGAAGCACCTGAAAGACATATTTCTTGTGAGAGTGTTAGACTTTTCGTTGGGGGTTGATTTGCATGCATGTTACCTTTTTGTTTTGTTGACTAGGCTGGAGTGCAGTGGTACTGTCATAGCTCACTGCAGCCTTGAATTCCTGGGCTTAGGTGATCCTCCCACCTCAGCCTCCTCAGTTGCTGGGATTATAGGCATGAGCCACCCAACCTGGCCATGTTCTCTTTTCTGTGTACTCTCTGCCATATGCTAGATGAATCAAGATGAAAGGATGGGTTAAGACTTGAATCAAATGTGTCAGACTCATCAGTAATGAGCAAAGAAGTTTACAGAGAGCCTATGGGCACCAGGCTGTCTGCGGGGGATGTGATGTCTCTTAGACTGTGCGGCTCCATAGCCTACAACAGGGCTGACATTTGGCCTTTGTGTGGTTCCCATCAGCTGTAGGGGCAAAAAACCCATGTGTGGGGATGAGTGTGAAGGGACAGTACAGGGCAGGACAGCACTGGTGCAGTCCATGAAAGCTTCATGATTCTGTCCAGAATTTTGGAGCGCTTCACAAACTGTCAAGCAGTGTTGAGGCCCCACCCATGTCTGGCAGATGCATAGTGCGCTTGCTGAGGTAAAACATGGCTTGGAGTGCATCACTGGCGGTCCTTGCTCATGCTGCCCGCTGGGATGCATGAGAAGGGCCCTGCAGCAGTTTCCACTCTGAAGTCCTAAGAAGGTACTTCCATAGCAAAGACATTATAGAGGAGCAGGAGAAGAAAATGGGGTGTCAAGGCACAGGTGCCGCAGTCACGTCTCCCTACACTCCACTGTTCACAGAAATCAGGTGATTTTTGAGAATCAACTCACAGCATTAGCTCATTCTAGCCAAAAAGTACATGGTCACTGTGCTTTGTGTGCAGTAGGATTATAGAAGGGCACAGCACATCAGAAGGAAGCTCACTCTCCCTGTGGCTCAGTACGTATATCGACCTGTTGGGAACAAAAGAAACAAACACAAATCAGAAGCTCACAGGTGAACACACGGGAGAAGCGCCACCCCAGATTGGGGTCCAGAATCAAGGTGGGACCAGGTAACCTCTGTCCTGCCCAAACAGCCAGAACCCTGCTGTCAGGAAGAGGTGCTTGAAGGGATGCATTTAGAGAAAACTGAGGCCTGAAAAGTCTGAAATAGTCTGAGCCTCAAACCCAATCCAGGGCTGTTCCAGGTCAGCCTCAGAGCAGAGTTTAATTTTTGAACTGATTCAGCCCACTTTTCGGGGTCAAGGACAGCCACCCTTCCTCAGCCTGGCACACGCACCCACGTGTATCTTCTGAGGGAAGATGCATTGCATTTACTCTCCGGCGTGTGTGAGGGAGAACATGGTTTGTAAACTTGAAGTCACAGAAATGTAAAGCTAGAAGGTGGTGGGATGTTGGACGGAGAGTTAAGGGTTTCTGTAGTGCAGAAGTAGTCTGTTCTGGAGGTTGTCTACACAGCATGCTGACTGCAGTTAATAATCATACATCTATTACTTCACATTTACTAAGAGAGTAGATCTTGAGTGTTCTCACCACAGAAACAAGAAGATTATGACTTGAAGTGGTAGACAACAAACTGGGCTGTAGCCGTTGTTCAATATCACATACACGCACAGAACACCACGCACTGCCAATATAGACAGATTTCGTTTATCAGTTACACCTCAGTAAAGAAAAAGAAAACAGCCCATAAAGCTAGAAGGGGCTTTGCAGATGACATGGTCAACCTCTCTCATCACTGGGGTGACCAGCTGTGACCCATCAAGGCCTAGGGACTGTCCAGGCAACCAGACGGGTATGGCGCAGGCCCCACCCCCTGCTGCTGATGGGTGTCATGTTGCCCTCGTGGCACTCTGGATTCATCTGGGCAGCAGCGCCACATCTGAAGACCTGCCCTTCTCCAGGTGTGTCTTGATGCAGTAGCGGAGTGCTGACCTCTTAGTGCTGACAGAGACCTGCCTCACCCAGTAACAGCCCGGCTCTGTCCTGCTATGCAGCCCTTCCCAGGGTAGTGGATGCAGGCCCTTGACACCTTGCGACGCATGACCTGGAGAGCTCCTTTTGTGTCACCATGTTTTGAAGCATTCATCCTAACTTGTGAACAAACATTGGCCATCTTCTCAATGAGATGCCATTGTGTTTTCCTTTCAGCAAGTGAACAACGGCCTCACCCTCAGCGACCTTCCTCTGCACATGCTGAACAACATCCTATACCGGTTCTCAGATGGATGGGACATCATCACCTTAGGCCAGGTGACCCCCACGTTGTATATGCTCAGTGAAGACAGACAGCTGTGGAAGAAGCTATGTCAGTACCATTTTGCTGAAAAGCAGGTGGGTGGGATGCAGCAGTGTCCCCTCAGGCTGAGAGTTTAGTAGAGTCTGCCTGGGGGCCATATCCTATAAACTCACCTGGAGGGAAAGAATGGCTGGATATTTTCCACTTTTAAAGAACCAGGAACAATCAGAATTTATTGAGATTGCTATGATTTCTCTCCTATAGAATGTAAGGTTTATTTTTTATTGAAAAAGAAGCATGATTCTAAAAATAACCCAAAACTGAACAGCAAAGCAAGAGCCGAGTTCTTTTCTCTCCTCTCTGTTGATAATGAGGTGCGTGGAGTCTCTAGCTAACTGCCTTTTCTCCTGATTTCATGAATCAGCTTCCAGTTCTGCTTTTGACCAAGCTGCACATCCTTGAAAAGTCAGGCCCCTCTGTGCACCTCAGTGTTCTCAGCACGTGGTAGATGCCGCTCCTGAGTGTCCACAATGCACCTCCCTCCCTGCCTTGCCTGCTGCCCTTGGAGTGCGTGTGGGGCAGCACAAGGCGTGTTCCACTGTCACTCCTTGAGGCCTTTCCAGGGTAGTTTGCTCATTTCTCATCCACAGTGAGGCCCTGTGGCCCCTGTTCCTGGGCCTCTGCCCAAACTGGGGATTCCCCTTATCACTCCACAGATGTACAAGGCACCTGCTCTGCACTGGGCTGGGTGCAGCCAGGGAAGGCAGGTGGCTAGAAGGAGGCGTGTTGTACTCCTCCTGGGGTGGGATTTGAACTGTGGTCAGCACCGTGAAGACCTAGAATGGCACTGGGTGCCTTTTATGAGGAGCATGGTCTATCCTTAGAGTGCAGGGCTGTCAACAGGGCCTAGGCAGAGAGCAGGACCTTAGTATTAGGAGGGTGCTGTTTGAGGGGTAGATGGTGAGGAAGCACGGCAAAGGCTGAACCGCATGAAGGACCCTTTTCTGTATCCTGCAAGCTCAGGAGAGCCAGCAAAGCACATGGAATTGCAGCTTTCAGAAGAGCCTCTGTTCTTGTTTGAGGACTAGGCCGGACTGGACACAAGAAGATCCATTAGGATCCTGCCTTGGGAAAAAAAGTTATGGGCAGGGAAGTGCACAAGGGCAATAGGGAAAACATCAGAAGATGACCCCAATGGGCTTGAGGCTCCCACAGGAGGGGGCTGGCCTGAACAAGGGCCTCATGGAGAGTGTCCAAGAAGTATGTGGGGCTAGGGCCTGGACAGATGCATCTGGAGAGAACAGGAGGCAATGGGTTGGCCTGGGCAGGGCCTGAGGACACCATCCCCAGTGCAGAGTAACAGAATGAGGGGCCGCAGAATCAGGCAGAGCTGGATCTTCAAGGCCATGGACAGAGAGATTAATAGGAGGACAAAGAAAAGCTTGTGAGATTCAGCCAAGCAGAGGTTATGGGTACCTTGGGGAAAAATGTCTCAGGTGGACTTGTTCCGGAGAAGCAGAAGAATTCCAATGTTAATTGGAGTAGGAGATAGTAGATTGAATTTTCAGTCAGCATTGGGCCTGTGGGGGAGGGTGTGGATAGAATTTTGTAGGGAGGATTTAGATCCTAGGAAAAGAGGTAAATGAAGGTCATCTGGGATGAGCCCTCTGCCTCCCAGTTTGCCCCGGGACACTCCCTATAACATAGAGGCCTGAGCTGTTCCCAAAAGGCATTAATAAGAATGCCTGGCAGGTGTTTATACATCTGGACCCTAAACATACTTAAGTATGTCTTTTGGCCGTTTCTGTGGTCATTGCCATTCTTAAAAGAATTGCTTTAAATAAGTTAAATGTCTGCTCTGCACTGATATCCTAGAATAATGAAGTTAGAATTAGTAATTAGCACTTGCAGGTACATGTCATTTGTACACATTGTCTTAACTAAATCATAAAAATGCAGCATGAAAAAATAATGATCTGTTCTTCAGGTCTCAGTAACTAACATTAAGACCCTGAAAATCATATTAGAAATAGCTTTTATGAGAAAGCATAGATAAGGAAGCATCCTCAAGGTAAAAACTAGATACCTGAGAAAACTGGACTGGTTCAAAATAGTATGGAAGGAAAAGTCAGCTAAATGCTCTTGACTGGAGCATCTGGTGGGATGTTGCATTTGAGTTCAAAAAAATTACAGACAGTTATTTAGCAGAAAAATCATGGGAAGGGATTCTCCCTGTGAACACTGGTATAGCACAAAATTAGTAAGAAGTAGAAATTAGATAACTAATGGTTTTTAGTCTCTAGAAACTAATGTTTTAACAATGCCTGCCTGGAGGACACAGAAATTAATATTAAATATAACCAGGGTGGTAACTAGTTCTTTTTATTTTTCAAGTAGTCTTCTTTTCAAATTTTATTAGAAACAAGATTTCCTCATTGACTCCATGATGATTTCCAAAGCCCCCAAAAGCCAGGACTGAAGAATGTTATACAAGTGATTATTTTTAGCTGTGAAAAGTAAAACATGCTCATTGCAGCAACAGCCCTAAAGACTAGTACAGCATTGTACAAACAAGTTATAAGGCCCCCACCCCAAGGCAGCCCTGTTACTCCTTAAGCCCATGCATTTGTTTTGTTTTGTTTCAGGCTTTTATACGCACTCAGACATACTTACTAATTTATCTAGCTGTGCACTGGTTATTTTCAAAACTATAATTGAAAGTCACTCTGTAATATTGATGTTTCTGGTAACACCTTTATTAAGATAGCCTCCACTTTATGCAACCATCAGTACAGTCAATATTAGGACATTGGCATCTGTATTAGTCCATTCTCATGCTGCTAATAAATGCATACCTGAGACTGGGTAATTTATTAAGAAAAAGGCCACACAATCATGGTGGAAGGCAAAGAAGGAGCAAAGTCACATTTTACATGGCAGCAGGCAAGAGAGAGCATGTGCAGGAACTCCCCTTTATAAAACAATCAGATCTTGTGTAACTTACTCACTATCACAAGAACAGCATGGGAAAGACCTGCCCCCATGATTTGGTTACCTCCCACCAGGTCCCTCCCGTGACACATGGGAATTATGGGAACTACAATTTGAGATTTGGGTATGGACACAGCCAAAACATCAGCATCACCTCAGTTTAAAAAAAAAAAAAAAAAAAAAAACACCTGTGCCCTTCAGCCCTAAGCAACCCCTAATCAACTTTCTGTCTCTGTATTTCCCTGTTCTGGACATGTAATATAAGTAGAATCTATGGCATCTGTCATCTTGTAACTGGCTTCTTTCCCTTTGCATGATGTCCTTACAGCTCCACGTGGTAGAATAAATCAGAGCATCATTCCTTTTTAAGGCCGAATAATATCCCACTCTATGTATGTCCACTTTTTGTTTATCCATTCACCAGTTGATTGACATTTAGTTTGTTTGATAAAAGTGTGTGGCCTTTACAACTAATGCTGCCATGAGCATGTTCAAGTTTGTGTGTAGTTGCATGTTTTCATTTCTCTTGCTTATAAACCTAGGAGAAGAATGGCTGAGTCATATGGTGGATTCTGTTTAACTTTTTGAGGAATTGCCAGACTGTTTTGCAAAGTGGCTGCACTAGAGCATCTTTTCATGAGGTTATGTCCATTTCTGTGACTTCTTTGGATAAATGTCTTTGCAAGTCCTTTGCCCATTTTTTAAATTGGGTTATCTGTCTTTTTATTATTGAGTTGTTAAGTATTCTTTATATATTCTAGATATAAGTCCCTTATCAAATATGTGTGTAACTTATTTTAATTAATAATATATTATGGACATCATTCCAGATTGGAATATTTAGGTCTGTTTAACAGCTGCTTGGTATTCTAATATACAGGCATAACACAATTTATTTGATTTGTCACTTACTGATTTAATCCAAGTGAGTTTAATTTCAAATAATTGTTTTATGTACTACACTGCCTTTGAAAAATAATTTTGGATAGAACTGGAGGCCATTATTCTAAGTAAAATAACTTAGGAATGGAAAACCAAATACCGTATGTTCCCACTTATAAGTGGGAGCTAAACTATGGGTATACAAAGGCATTCAGAGCGGTATAATATACATTGGAGACTCAGAACAGGGAAGGGTAGGAGGAGGGTGAGGGATGAAACACTACATACTGGGTACGATGCATACTTCTCTAGTGATGCGAGCACTAAAATCCGAGACTTTAGCACTGCACAATTCATCAATGTAACCAAAACCCACTTGTACCCCTAAAGCTACTGAAGTTAAAAAAAAAAATTTAAATAAAATGAAAAAGTTTTACACCTAATATTATGCTTTGAACGTCATCTTATGCTGATTCTGAATGGAGTTTTGTTTGTTTAGTTTTGTAGACATTTGATCCTTTCAGAAAAAGGACATATTGAGTGGAAGTTGATGTACTTTGCACTTCAGAAACATTATCCAGCAAAGGAGCAGTATGGAGACACGCTGCATTTCTGTCGGCACTGCAGCATTCTCTTTTGGAAGGTACTGATTTAAATACATGCTTGGAATTTCAGGATTAAAATTTGGTAAAACAGACTGATCACCTATATTTTAAGTGTAAGACTAAAAAATGGAAAATACTGTTTGTTATAAGTAAGTTAAGGAGGTATATTTTACCAAATATTGGGGTAGGGGAACAGATGTTCATTCAGCTTGTGGCTTAAATCGGAAATGCTGAAAACCAAAACGCCTCTCCTTTTTGCAGAAGTAAGTATGTGGGAGGGCATTGCAGGCGGGTTGCGGCCACTGGCTTTTCCTGGCAGCGGCCCCAGGGTGTCTGCTGACCCCCAGCCTGAGGTCGAAGGCTGGAGTATGACCCCTCTGCACATCTGAGGACAAGTGCACCTTCCTCATTTCCCTAGACTTAGCCCTCGGCCCTCATGTCCCCACCGTCTCTGCAAGGCCAGGACCAGCTTAGGCTTCATTTCTCAAAGCCACATTCTTAGAGAAAAAGGGTCCATAGAGAAGTCCCAGATTTTAAAATCTGCATTTTTCTCATTCATATGATTAGAACTTAACAAGACTATTGTTACTTACCTCATCCCTTCATCCAGTTTCTTCCTGTTCTCACCATCCAGACTGTGTATCTGAAAAGAATGTTTTCCACAGTCAGAGGTAAAGGTCTATATACGGCTTCTTTTTTTATTTTCTTTTTTGTTTTTTGAGATAGGGTCTCACTCTGTCACCCAGGTTGGAGTGCAGTGTTGTCATCATAACTCACTGCAGCCTCAACCTCCTGCCTCTTGAGTAGCTGAGACTACAGGCAGGTACTACCATGCTTGGCTAATTCAATCCTTTTTTTTTTCCTTTTTTTGCAACAGGGTCTTGTTCTGTCACCCAGGCAGTTATGGCTGCAGTGGCACAGTTATGGCTCACTGCAGCCTCGACTTCTGGGCTCAAGTGATCTCCCACTTCAGCCTCCTGAGTAGCTGGGATGGCAGGGGAGAGCTACCACACTCCGCTGATTTTTTTTGGGGGGTGGGGGTAGAGATGAGGTTTTGCCGTGTTACCCATGGCTAGTCTCAAACTCACAAGCTCAAGCAATCTATCTGCCCCAGCTTCCCAAACTGCTGGGATTACAGGCATGAGCCATGGCACTTGGCCATTATCCACTTTTTCTTAACATGTTAATATTGTTTCACCCTGGAGTGTGTTTCCATGGTTTGCTTTGCATTTGAACATGTTTGATGTTGTGAGGTTTCACTGTGGGGGAAAAAAATGTTGAAACTAGGCAGAAGCTGGTCCTGCAGTGACCCTGCTGAGCTGCTGTCTGCTCTGCAGAGGAAGCCCCTCCTGACTGTCCCTGGTCTAGATGAGGCCCTGCCTCTTGGAGGAGTGGGCTGTCTCAGTCTCTTGCCTTCTCTAGGTCTAGGGAGACAAAGCTTTTGCCTAATAGACACCATAACCTAATATGATTACTTCTTTTGCTTTACATTTATCTAAATTTGTTATCAGATGGGTCCTAAGGCAAGCTCTAGGTTGTTGGAAAGAGATAACTGCATTTCATTTTTTCATTTCCAATTACATAGTGGGGCTTTAATAATTAATCCATGGTTGAGCAGAGAATGCAAAGATGTGTTTTTCTTACATTATTTTAATAGTTTTATTTGGTATATCAAAGGTAAACAGCATCATGAATAGTTACTGTTACATGAATAACTATGAGATTTTA
The DNA here is from genome assembly GCA_963573385.1 of Cacajao melanocephalus. NCBI lineage: Eukaryota > Metazoa > Chordata > Mammalia > Primates > Pitheciidae > Cacajao > Cacajao melanocephalus. Next base: position 29,257 of record CAUYLG010056715.1, read on the forward strand.
TTTCTGATTTATTTTATATTTTGGTATGACTCCTTCTCTTTTCTGAAATTAAAATGATTCAAGTTGTATTATGTGTTTTTGCAGTAGTACAACTGTTTTGTAGAATATTATCCCTCAAGAGCAGGAACATCTTGATTCCAGTTTATTCTCAACTTGGTGAAGTCAACAAATCAGTTCATCAGTAAGATTACAGATAAACAGGAGAGAGCCCTCATTCTATTCTTTTCTCCCCAGTTATAGGGCACAAAAAGCACAATATGGAGGTGAGTTGTCTGCAGTAGAAGCCACAGGCAGATGCTTGTGGACAGAAGGAAAGGGGCCAAGTGAGTGAAGTCCAGGTTCTCACCCAGCTTTGAAACCTGACCCTGGAGGGAACAGGACCCCCCCTTCTGTGTAGTTCTTTGTAGAACTGACACGTGTTCTACTCTGGAAATATTAAAACACTGAAAACACGTGACTGTGTCTTCAATCACAGAGTTAGAGTGGGCATAATACTGTAATTTCTAATTTGAGTTAGTGCTTCTCCTAAGAGTTACTTTTCTTTTTTCTCTTGAGCAGATTGTTTTGTACTATAGAACTATTAAAAGCAGTGATACTTTTATAGGGGAAAATATCATTCATAGAAGGGATAGAAGGCTTTCAGTTTTGTATGTGATAGTATTTTTCTTAATACAATATATATGAATATTGGAGCACTCCCTGTCTGTTGATCAACTAACAAAGAAATACACACTCCTTCGTTTCTACATTGTTGGGCAGAACAGGTCAAGTCTCCCTTATCTGAAATGCTTGGGACTGGAAGTGTAACAGATTTCAGATTTTTTTCATCTGTGTTTCATATACACAGAGCCTGAAGATAATTTCATACAATGTTTTAGTAATTTTATAATGAAACAAAGTTTGTGTTATGTATTTAACGTGTATAATTTTCCACTGCGGCATCATGTCAATGCTCAGAAGTTTTGGATTTGGGAGCATCTCAGATTTTCAGTTAACAGATGTTCCATGTGTGTAAGAATATGCTGCCTTAGTTTCCTGAAATATGTAAGTTCTGATTTTTTTTATAAATTGAGAGATGATGTTTAGCCTTCCAGACGAATTTGCTTTGCCATTCTTAAATTTAGTGAACCTTCTTAACGTATTTGATCATATCATGGAAATTGAGAACAAGTTTCTCCTAGCAAAGACAGCTGCCCATTTTAGTTCTGGGAGGTTCATGTCTTGCCCCTGGAGGCTATGATGCCCACTTCACTGCACCTACAGTGAGTGATCCCATCACAGCTTCTCCCACTGAATATCATTCTAGAAGGCAGTAGTCACAGTCCACGTTTTTAGTTCTGAATCCGTGCATGGAAGTATTTACAAAGAGCCATCCCTCCTAATTTAACCCCTGAAAATGTCAGGTACTTCTTGCCCTGTCTCCCATTGGCTATCCAGAGGTGAGTTGCCTGGTAGGCCAAGCCCAGATTGGAGTCACGCAGACCTGGACCTGTCTCGGGGTCTCTTGCACTCACTGCCCCTCCCAGGGTCTTGATTTGACACCATGGCCCACCATACAGAGGAGCTGTGAAGGCTCAACGTTCCTGTACCTGGCAACTTGGCACATAGCTGGTGCTCAGAAAATGGCACTTAGGCTTAGGGTTACTGGTTTGTTTTGTTTTTTTGGTATTGTTTGTGTAGCATCCAGTAGTTGGTGTTGACTGAGAAACCAGAGTAATATCAAAGCTATTAAAACAAGGCTAGGTGTTGGTGACTGTAAATCCTTACCTGGCCCTGAGACTTGGTCATGAGCTGATACCGTGGTGCATTTGTTTCGGGTCCGCATCTGGCATTTTGTCACTTCCCATGGTACATAAGCTTGGAGCTCTCCAATCAGCAGTGCTGTGGAGCCACTTCATCTGCTCCCAAGCTGGTTTCCCATCTGTTCTGGCTCTACTATATTGGAGCTGTTTTTTAACTTGTCCACCTGCTTTAGTTAGCCTTCCACGCAGTCTGTAAGTAACTGGGCTGAGTTAAGCTCTACAGCCAAAGACTGACTTCGATGGCCCTGGGAGGGTCCACTGGTGCACCCTGCACTCAAGGTCACTGAGAGGGGTGGTGTTTTCTCCCAGCTGTACAAAACCTCAGTTAAAAACTGTAGACTTGTAGGCTGGGTCAGGGAAGCCAGGATGAGGGTTTGGCATTTTTACGTCCTGTTTCTTTCTTGGTGTATCAGTTACCAGAATAGAGGACTGGACACCTGGCATTCACCCCACAGGCCTGTATGGACATCTGGAGCAAAGTTGGAGCCAGCATCTAAAAGATGAGGCCTCCACAGTCTGGTTGTCCTGGTCTTGCGAGGGAACTGCTTTGCTGGTGGTAGCCTGAACCAGTGGGGAAAACAGCACAGGAGGGCAGCAGCTGAGGCTTGGGTTTGTATCGGAAAGTGGCCTCCACTGGCCTGGAGAAACAAGTGTCAGAGGTGGAGGCTGGCTTAAGGGCATGTGTGAAATTGAGTTAATGTGCATTATTTAGCACAGAGCAGACCCTCTGGCTGTTAAAGAACTTTCCCTCAAAAAATCTATGAAGTTTTAATATAAACTGCACATGGAAATATCAGCATTTCTTTTAGAATGAATAATTCTGAAGATTATTTAGCACGGCAGCCTTATTAGTTGCCAATTTGAGAGACTTAAAGGTGCAGATATATTTGAGACTCTGTCTTCAAGTAGTTTGGGAATTTGAGTTATCTGATGATACCTTGTTTGCTTACTTTTAATAAACTTGTACTGTCCAAATTCAGTTACCTGATGTTTTTAGTTATTTTTGTAAATAATATGAATCAAACCTGAATGCCTAAACAGTCTGGCTTTCTAATCTTAACGTTTCCTTTTTTCCCTCCCTTCACTGCATTCCTTCCTGATTCTTTCTTCATGATCTCAAAGGACTACCATCTTGCTTTACTATTCAAGGTACTTCCCTGTCTTGCCACACATCATGTGTTTGGGATGAAAACGTTGCATTATGTTGCATTTCTTGCACGTCGTCCTGGCCACTGCCCTGCTTGATTCCAGCTCTCTTTGACTTGAGCTTTCTCAGGACCCTGAGCAGGGCTGAGTGGCCACTTTGATCACCTCATCAAGAAGTAGCATGTTCATTAAATACTTCGCAGACCAACGCCTGTGTGCTGAGGGAGGGTGCTAGACAAGCCCATAAACACTTCATTCAGATGAAACTTACCACACAGCACCTGGGGTGGCAGCACTGCCAGGGCATGCCATGGAGAGACCCAGCATTGACCCTACAGCCTCTGGTCCCATTTACCCATGTTCCTCCTAAGATTCTGTGAGTCTTCATCCAGAAAATTAATTCTTCTTTCATCACTTCTCATATTAAATATAATTCTGGATCTTTAGGTATGTAAGCATGGCCAGCTCCCTTGGAGCAAGCAGGAGCTTCGGGGGCTGAGGCCACATGTCCCTACTCTCCTCCTGTTCTAGGCAGGGAGCCCAAGCTGATTCAGGGATGAATGGTGGGTGGAGGGAACCTTGTGTAACAAAGTGAACCAGGAACAGGACAACAGGACAGAAAGTCCCCAGTGGTTTCTTCTGCGGCCTCGTAGATTCTGGGGCAGTGCAGGGTGGTATTAGCAGCTGGCTCCTCTGACTCAGTACCAGATTCGGCATTGGAGGGGCTGACCTGGGGCCACCATCTGCTGTCCTACCTGAGCAGGAGTTCATGAGAAACCTTTATGTAGAATTGGCTGTGGCTGCCCTTGTGTTGATCATTCCCATCCAAGTTATCTCCCATGTACCTCTGAGGTTGGGCCCCGGGTCCACTAACAAGCAGCTTATGACCCCTCAACCACCAGCACTGGAGCGTGGCTGGTGGTGGGACCCCCTCCTAACCATCTCCCTCCTCCCCACAGGACTCAGGACACCCCTGCACGGCGGCTGATCCCGACAGCTGCTTCACACCTGTGTCTCCGCAGCACTTCATCGACCTCTTCAAGTTTTAAGGGCTGCTCCTGCCATTCTTATTGGAGACTGCATCATGCTGTCTGTGCAGGGCTCATAGTGAGTGTTCTGTGTGGTGGGTGGAGGCCCCTGGGAGGCCCCTGCTTCCAGAAAGACTGGGAAGAACTGCCCCTCTGCCACAAATGGGGAGTGCGTGGTTGCATTTTCATCATTGAAGGAGGTCAGGAGCCAAACAAATTGTTTCTACTTCTTTAAAAACTCTTCTTCTGAGCATATTATAATGTGCAATTTTTGATATGATATATATAGTTCCGAAATATTTCAGATGGTCAGCTCTACATTCTGTGTTGATCTAATGGCCAATAATAATGCTTCTTGTCAAATTATAGTTTCCCAATTTTATACTAATTGTGGGTGGGTGACAGAACGGTTGATCCTTGTAAATACATTGTACAGAATATTTATTTTTTCTCAAAATGCATTTTAACTACTACATTGGCTGTGCCCAAATAAGTCCTCTTTGAATACAGAGTGAACCTAGGGCAGTGATAGTCATTCTTTTAAGACTCTGGATTGGGGTATGAATCGTGCACATGCAGCCCAACAATGGGCAGTGGCCTCTGTGCTCCTAGGTGTCCGGCACAGGCTTTGGCAGAATACCCCTGCTGGGGGCAGGCGCTTGTCTGTGCATAATCGTGGACTGTGATGAGAACAGCCCAACGCAGTCTAAACTTCACTTGTGTTGAAACTACTTTTATAGACAAAGTAATAAATGATTATTGATTTAAACGTCATCACTTTTGCATCCTACTGAGAAATGTTGTTAGTGATTTTAAGTCCTTAAAAGATTGTTTTAAAATAACGCATGTGTTTCAGAAAATTAGAAAATCAATCCCACCACCCAGAGATTATTGTGCATGCTGAAAAGAATGTGAAAAATCCGCTCAAGCAGGCATAGCGTAGAAATGTGTTGTTGTATATTTCCATTTTTGAATAGGGCCAAGGAACCCAAGCAAATCATTTCTACTTTTTTTCCTCTAAGCATAATAAAATTGTAATTTTATAGCTTTATAAATAGGAATAAAAAAAGATTCTGGATTTTTCATCCCCACTTCTGTGAACTGACACAAATTGGCCAAGAATGAATTTATTTGTCAAATTATAGTTTCCCCTGAGGTAATGAAAACACCTGGGCCTCCATGAATGTATGTTAGAGTAAGAGTTTTTCATAAAACCATAAATGTTCTGTATACCACTGTTACTTCACAACCCAGCACTCCCCCCACTGCCTTTTTTCAGAAACATAGACCCATATCCTAAATGTTATTTGGAAACTTGGTTTTTAGTAGCTCCATAGAATCACCCAGATCGAACAGTCTTTATCATCACAGCATACTGGGGTTCCTGAGTGTTTCACTGTTAGCATCAATAACTGTGATAAGCATCGTCATACATCGTGGCCATCTCCTTACAATAAACCAGTAGCACAGCCAACATCATGAGTTAAACATATTTTAAGGCTTTTATATTTCTAGATTATGAAAAAATTTTTTTTGGAGTCTTTGTTTTTCACACAGGGTCTTGGTCTGTCACCCAGGCTGGAGTGCAGTGGTACGATCGGCTCACTGCGACCTCTGTCCCCCTGGCTCAAGTCATCCTCCCACCTGAGCCTGTGAAATAGTCAGGACCACAGGCATGTACTGCCATGCTAAGCCTTTTTTTTTTTTTTTTTGTATTTTTAGTAGATATGGGGTTTCACCATGTTGCCCAGGCTGGTATAAAACTCCGGATCTAAAGCTGTCCACCTGCCTCAGCTTCCCAAAGTGCTGGGATTACAGGCATGAGGCACTGCGTCCAGCTGAAAAAAGAAATTGTTTTATTCTAGGAAAGGGAGTGAGTACGTTGAGTTTCCATTATCCCTGAAACACAGGTATTTCTCTTTCTGTTGGTGCTGTTTTAATAAGTGAAGAATTTGATGTGTGGTTCATTGTGAGCTTGAACATTTCCATATGTTTGTTGTCCATTTTATTTATTTTTTTTTTTTGAAAAATTACTTAATGTGTTATTTGCTGGGTTTTTTTGGGGGGGTAGGGGGTGTTAGTCTTTTTTCGTATTAGTTTCTTCTTAAAAGGAAACTACCCTTTTGCAGTTGTGCTTCTTTCCCTTAATTTGTCATGTACTGTTACTGTCATTTAATTGTTAGATGTTATAACAATTCTCAGCTGTGCTATAGAATCACAGATACATGCATATAACTTGTTATAAATTGAGCAGTACTTGCTTGGAAAACATAACCATATTAATAGTGTAGGATTCCAGCTGTTCTGCTGAGCTGGCATATTTCCACAGGCCATGGACACAGTTACCTGCACTGCCAGTGCATGGGTCACAGCCTTCTGCAGGTGCGTTCAAGAGACAAGTTGTGGGAGCTGGGCAGGTAAGCAGGGATGGCTTACATGGCTGGGGAGAGATTGAAAGGTGAATAGAGTGTGTAAAGACAGAAGAAAGACAATTTGGAGGCACTGATAAGTTATTTACAGAAGATCAGAAAACACCAAATGGAGATGAGAAGAGGAATCATAATTTCCACATTGGAATGGTATTTTTGAATACTGTTTCTGTCAGAGGGCCTAACAAAAGTAGGGATGCCACTCTTGTGAGATTAAACTACATTCTGATGCCTTCATTGCAATGAAGTTCTAATTCAGGACCCCAAGAGCCTAAAGCCAGACAGTAAGTTTCACACGGCCATTATCCCTGCTAAAGGCAATGCTGGACACTCTCAAGATAGAATTTCCAGTCATTCCTGGACCTGTTCCCAGTCCCCGCTGCTCACTCAGGGCTGTTGTCTGTTGACACCCAGTTGCAACTTCCTTTTGCCTAAAAAGTCACATTCCTCACCTAATTTATGAATATACACAAATCAGAAAGCCACCCAGCAGCTCCCAGGAGCAGACCTAGGTGTAGCTGTCATAGTTTACCGCATGATGTACAGCATCTGTGTATGCACTGTATGTGTGCACTATACAGGGCTGTACACAGAAAATCGTGTCTACTTCATGGAAAAAATTTAACGATCTGTGAAGAATTTTTGCCTTAAATGCTGCTTTTAGAACCAAATTCTCGTAAGATTTTTGTAGACTGCGTCCTTGCTGAAATAATTTATCAGCTCTGTTAACACCTTTGTAGATTCCTTATGATCCTATGTACAAAATCATGTCATCTGTGAATAGACAGTTTCACTTCTTTATTCTTCTTTCTTGCCCCACTTTGCTGGCTAGAATCTCTAGTACAGTGTTGAATAGCAGTGCAAGAGCAAACATCCTTGTCTTGTTCCTCATCTTAGGGGAAAGCTTTCAGTCTCACTATTAACTATGATGTTAAACCTGGGTTTCCCATAGATACCCTGTATCAGGTTGGGGAAGTTCCCTTCTCTTCTTAGTTGTTTTTATCATGAAAGGGTGATGGATTTTGTCAAATGCCTTTTCTGCATCTCCTGAAAAAGATGTGGTTTTTGGCCTTCATAAAATCAATGTGCTGTTATTACATTGACTTCTATATCTTGAACCAACCTTGCATTCTTGAGCCAAAGCCCACTAAGTCATGGTTTGTGATACCTTTTATACACAGCTGTTGGATTTGCTGTCCTGTAACAGCCCTCTGTATCTGCCGGGGATTGGTTCCAGGAACGCCTTCCCACCCCTACCCACCTAGTGATCTTTTGGGTTTTGGTGTCAGTCTCATAGGATAAGCTTAGAAAGTGTTCCGTCTTCTGTGTTTTCAAAGAGTTTGTGAAGGTTTCTTGTTAATTCTTCTTTGAGAGAACTCCATATAAGATTTGAAGTCACCGAGAAGCTTCAGTTATCTTCCCTTTCGGAAATGCGTTTGTCTTATTACCCTTGAAGAAGATAAGACCATTTTTTTCCAGAGATGTCTTTTAACACTTTTTCTTTTCATTGTGAAGGCATAACCTCATAGATAAATGGACTGTGAAACCTAGTCTCTTTTGCTTATCTCCAGAATTGTCAAAAGGAAAGGGTGCTACCCTCTGAAAATCACAATTTTAGAAGGCAGAAGTCAGCTTGGCTTGACTTTAATCTCACTCTCTTCATTATGATGTGTGCATGTGCTGGACACCACTTACCTCCCTTTAGTCCCTATCTAGTGCAGTATCAAATGCTACCCAATGACAAAGCCAAGGCATCAGCAACAAGTAGGAAAAACAAGAAGGACCTACATACATGACTGACCAGCACCAGCCATTGGGGCCTCTGATGGCTGACACCATTATCCACCCTGCTCTCAACCTCCCTGTATCCATGTCTATCCCAACACAATTGCTGCTTCTGTCTTCACTCAAGCCCCACTCCTTGTCCCTTCTTGTTGTCTCTGCATAGAGGAAGCAGACCCTCAACTTTGGAAAGCACTGTGCCCCACATCCCATGGGCTAAATGCTACTGAGCTAGTAGGAGCTGCTCAAGTGTAGCCTCTGCCTCCACAATTCCAGCAGGAACTGCATTACTGTCTGCCTAAAATTAGAAGTCCTGGCTCACAGCATGAGACAGTGTGTTGTAGGTGGTGACGTGGCACCTGCATACGCACCCCTGGCAGTCCTCTCTAAACTGAGGCAGTGCATGGCTGCTGTCACTCCCACCCTCAGCATCCGTGAGATGAGGGACTTGCTCCCCAGTGCACCTGCCCAGATACATGCCACATGGATCTGCCATTGCTTTTCACAGGAACACCTAGAAGAGGCTGTTAACCCTCCCAGTTGTCCTTTTTGTCCTTGGTCCTCCCCTTTCCAATCCCCACTGGATCAAATCCACAGTGACAAGAGAGATGCCCAGAGCATCAGCTGGAGTGGCAAGTGGGAGAAGGTGCTGCTGGTGCCACAGGGGTCTCACGCTGGCTTTCGCACCATAACCAGGGTTCACTGAGGAGTGGGTTCCTTTGAAATGTTCTTGTTCTTATAAGGGCGAGCAAAAAACAATGAGGACATCTATATCAAATAAGAGAGATACCTCAACTGTCTTGTTTTTGCATGGAAATTTCATTTTTATTTGATAATCATTTGAGAAACTTGCACAGATAAAGGCAAGTTGGTTTTATTATCTAACCTATGTAGTCAATTCTAATGTCATTAAAAAGAAATTAACTTGTGTTAAAATACACATACAATTTACCATTTTATCCATTTTAGGTGTGCAGTTTAGTGCATTAAATGTATTCATATTGTGCACCCTTCTTTACTATGTATCCCTAAGTTCAGGTTTACAAGATAAGCTTTTGTCATCTTGTAAAACTGAAGCTCTGTACCTATTAAGCACCGAGTCCCTATTCCCATCCACCAGCCCCTGGCAGCCTATGTTCTACTTTGTCCCTTTGAATTTGACTACTTTAGGGAACTCATCTGAGTGGAATCAGAGGAGATTTGTCCTTTTGTGACTGGTTTATTTCACTCAGCATAATGTCCTCAAGGTTCATGCAAGTTGTAGCATGTGTCAGGATTTCTTTTAAAGGCTGATGATACTCTATTCTATGGAGAGACCACATTTTGTTTGTGCATTATTCTGTTGATGGACTCTTGAGTTGCTTCCACCATTTAGCTGTTGTGAATATTGCTGCTGTAAACATGGGTGTGCAAATATCTGACCCTGTGCTTTCAATCATATGGCAATTCTATGTTTGATTTCTTAGGGAACTGCTATAACTGTTTTTGACGGTGGGTGCACCATTTTACACGCCCACTGAAGGTTCCAGTTTCTCCACATCCTTGCCAACACCTGTCTTTGTTTTAATAATTGCTCTCCTATTGAGCGTGAAGTGGTATCCTACTGTGATTTTTATATGCATTTCCCTAATGACTAGTGATGTTGATTATCTTTGTTTGTTGGCCATCTATATGTCTTTTTTGGAAAAGTGTCTGTTCAGGCACTTTTTCCATTTTTCAGTTGGGTATGCATTTTTGTTGTTGAGTTCTAAGAGGTCTTTATATGTTCTGGGTATTCACCCCTATCAAATATGTCATTTGCAAATACTTTATTCCAGTCCATGGACTGGTTGCACTCTGTTTTGTCCTTTGATGCACAGAAGTTTTCTTTTTTCTTTTAGTTACCTCTGGCTCTGGTGTCATATCTAAGAAATTATTGCCAAATCCAATGTTAAAATTTTATGTTTCTCCTAAATGTTTTAGTTTTAGCTCTTAGTTTAGGCCTTTGATCCATTTTGACTTTTATATACGGTGTGAGGTAGATCCAACTTCATGTGGAAGACCAGTTGTCTAGCACCATTTGTTGAAAAGACTGTCCTTTCTGCCTTGAATGGTCTTGGCACTGTTGAAAATCATTTTACCCATAAGTGGAAGGGTTTATTTGGGCATTTGCTGTTCTATTCCATTGGTCTATATGATTGTCTTTGTTTCAGTACAACACCATTTTGATTATTGTAGGTAGCTTTATCATAAGTTTTGAAATAAGGATGTGAGAGCCCCTACTTTGTTCCCTTTCAAGATTGTTTTGGTTGTGTGAGGTCTCCGGAGATTCCCTGAGTTTCAGGATGGATTGTTCTATTTCTGCCAAAAAAAGGGAAAAAAATGCCACTGAGCTATTTTGATAGGAAGTGCATGAAATCTGTAGATCGCTTTGAACTATGGACATCTTAACTATATTAAGGCTTCCAATTTATAAACATAGATTGCTTTCTATTTATGTGTGTTGACTTTACTTTCTTTCGGCAATGTTTTATGGTTTTCAGTGTACAAGTTTTTTACCTCAAGCTTATTCCTTAATACTTCAGTTTTTTGTTACTATTATAAATGGAATTTTATTTATTTCCTTTTGAGATTGCTTGTTATTGTATAGAAATATCATGGATTTGTTATGTTGATTTTGTAACCTGCAATGTTACTGAAATTGTTTATTCAGTTTTTTTTGTATAGGTATGAACTCTAGGATTTTCTACATGCAAGATCATATCATCTGAAAACAGATAATTTTGCTTCTTCCTTTCCAGTTTGGATGCCTTTTATTTCTTTTTCTTGCCCATTTGCTCTGGCTAAGCCTCCAGTACTGTGTTGAATAGAAGTGGTGAGACGTGGTATTTATGTCTTGTTCTTGATTTTAAAATAAGTGCTTTCAGTCTTATTGAATATGATGTTTACAGTGGGATTTTCATATGGCCTCTACTATGTTCAGGTAGTTTCCTTCTATTGCCAGTTGAGAGTTTTTATTATGAAGGGGAATGAGACTGTGTGAAATGCTTTTTCTGCATTAATTGGGATCATATGTTTTTTTCCTTCATTCTGTTAATGTAATGTATATTACATTTATTGATTTGAGCTTGTTGAAACTTTTTTGCATCCCAGCTATAAATCTCATTTGGCCATGATGTGTAATCCTTTCAATGTGCCATTGAATCCTGTTGGCCAGTATTTTGTTGAGTATAGATAACAAAAATCTCGATTGATTAGGAATACTACTGGTATGTGGTGTTCTTTTCTTTTCTGATTTTGGTATCAGAATAATGCCAGCCTCACAGAATGCATTTGGAAGTGTCCTCTCCTCCGCCTCAGTTTTTTGGAAGTGTTTGAGGAGAATCGATATAATTCTTCAAATGTTTGGTAGAATTCTACAGTGAAGCCATATGGCCCTGGGGTTTTCTTTGTTGGGAGGTTTTTCATTACTAATTCAGTTTCTTGACTAGCACAGGTCTGTTCAGATTTTCCATTTCTTCATGATTCAATCTTGATAGGCTGTGTGTTTCTAAGAATTTGTCCAATTCATCTAGGTTATGCAATTCATTGATACATAATACCTTTTATTTCTGTAAAATCAGTTGGAATGCCCCCTCCTTCTGGTTTTTCTTAGTCACACTAGCCAGAAGTTTGTCACTTTGGGTTGACCAACACACTCTTGGTTTCATTTATTTTTTTCTCTTGCTTTTCTCTTCCCTATTTTGTCTCTGCCCTATTTATTATTTCCTCCATTCTGCTGGTTTTGGGTTGTTTGCTCCTCTTTTTCTGGTTATTTCTGATATAAATTTAGGGTTGACTTGAGATCTTAATTTTTTAAAATATTTGTATTTACAGTTATAAATTTCCCTACCATTGCTTTCACTGTATCTATCTTTTTGTATGTTATGTTTAAATTTTGACTTATCTCAAGATATTTTCTAATTTCTCCATTAATCCAGTGGTTGAGAGTATTGTTTAATTTTCACATAACAACTGTGTACTTTTTGTTTTTTCTTATGTTACTGATTTCTAGTTACATCCCACTGTGGCCAGAAAAGATACTTTTTATTTTTTCAGTCTTTTGAAATTTCTTGTTTTGTGGTCTAACATACTGTCTATCCTAGAGAAAGGTCCATTTGCGCTTGAGAAAAATGTGTGTACTGCTGTTGTTTGGTGGAGTGTTCTGTATGTGTCTGTTAGGTCTGGCTGGTATGACGCTGTTGAAGTAAGTTTTGTCTTACGACTGATCCTCTAGTTGTCCTGTCCATTACTGAGTGGGCTATTGAAGTCTCCCTACTCTTATTGTAGAACTATCCATTTCTTCCTTCAATTTTGTTTCATGTATTTTTGGGTTCTGATGTTTGGTGCATATATATGCCATCTTCTTGGTGAGTTTTCTTCTATTTTTTAAATGTCAACAACATGAGTATGAAATTATAGGACGTCTGGAATTTCCTTTGAATCCGTGGGGCTGGGAGTAAGTATAGATGAAACAAGATTGGCTGGGAATTTGAGGCTGCAAGGGTAGGTACACATTGGGATGTAGGGCAGGGTGCAACACTTTTTTCTGTAAAGGAGCAGATGGTAGACATTGTTGGCTTTTCCAGCCACGTGACTCTCTTGCCACTTTGCAGTAGTAGCATGAAGCAGCCACCAGGGAGCCACACACCAGTACGTGTGGCTGTGTTTCAGTCAAACTCTATGGACACTGAAATCTGAATTTCACGTTTTTCATATGTCATTAAATACTACCCTTTTACATTTTTTCCACCATTGAAAAATGTAAAAATCATTCTTAACATGTGGGCTGTGCAAAAACAGGTAGTGTCCAAATTTGGCATGTAGGCTATATATAGCTTGCCAACCCAATTTATACTTTTGTCTTTTTTGTATCTATTTAGTATTTTCCATTAAAAGTTTATAAACGTTACTTTTTGTACTTGTTACTGTTTTATTGTAAAAATAATGTGTTTTCATTGTAGAAAGATTTTTAAGAAGGCAAAATACACAAAAATGTTACCCATGAATTATGGGAATTACTTCAAGGTAATTATTTTGAAATATCTTTCCAACAGTTTTCTCTTATATTGCTTTTTAAGATGCATAACGTGATCCCAAATAGTTAAATATTAGGACACATACCACCCTCCTCTCCCCTTTTGTCTAGAAACTCACCCATGTGGAGCTGCATCTCCCAGGAAACGAGACTCCAGAGGGAACTGCCTTCTTGCAGTTCTCCAGCCTCGATTCCCAAGGGAAAGATGTGCATCTTTGTGATGAGCCTTGAAAAATTGTTACCATTTCCTTCTGTCTTAAATAGCACCAGTTTTAGTTTTAAAGTCTCCAGGGAGAAGAGATTTCTGAAATGCTAGTTTCCAAAGAATAAAAAAATAATTGCTTCTCACAACTGAAAGCAAATGGTATTTCCCATCACCTCATCCCATCCAGATTTGTTCGGCTTTCTTGAAAATAATTTATGTAAATTTTTAAATTAATTTTTAAAATCATAGTTTCCTAAAATTCTAAACAGAAATAATGCCAAAGGGATCAATATCATCACTGGTTATGAAAGCTAAAATTCTACTCAACCTTTATCAGTAAGTAAGTGAAAATACCTTTGCAACTCTGAAAAACCATGCTGAGACATTAACTTCTAAATGCTTAAATGGGGGCCAGGTGTAGTCACTCACACCTGTAATCCCAGCACTTGGGGAGGCCAAGGCCAGAGGATTGCTTGAGTCCAGGAGTTTAAGAGCAGCATAGGCAATATAACAAAATCTCATCTCTACACACACACAAAAATTAGCCAGGCATGGTGGCGTACCTATAGTGTCAGCCACTGTACTCCTGACTGGGCAACACTATAAGACCTTGTCTCAAAAAAATATAAATACTTAAATGTATCTACCCAAATGGATAGCCTTATTGTACAAGGGGGTCACTGTTACTGATGGACATACTTGAAAGAAATGAAAGCACTCACAGACAGTGGTAAGAGAACAGTTGGTCACCAAAAGACAAAGATGCCATCATGATGATGATAACCTTTGAACATAATCAATCAGAAACCTAGTGGATGGAGATGTGCCAAGAAACAGCAGGTTTTGGAGATACAGTAACCAAAACCCAGACAATGGTGTGGGGAGTCTGAAATACCTTGTAAAGGTGAAAAGCCCTTCAGTGGTGATGAAGCCAGTCTTTGAGTCGGAGAAAGGCACAAAAGAAGCTGGCATATTCCCAAGGCACACATGCCAGGAGAAAACAAGCCCACCAGCAGGAGGCCTGCCTTTAATACTCAGCTGACACTCACCTGCTGGTGAGAGGAGACAAAGCCCTAGCCACATCTACCCTGGCTCAGGATTGCCCACGCCCCTCCAACGGGCCCAGCGTCATTCATGCTCCTTATCTGTTAACCCCTTCCCCAAACCCTGCTCTTCCAGCAGATGGCACACACACTGTGCCACACACGTGGCTGAAAGGATAGCCACGTGTTTGGAAAGCTGGAGGTTCAGTCGCTCCCCAATTACTATGTTTTCCCTCTGAAAACTTTAAGTGTCACATTTCAAAACACCAGCTTATTTAGTAAACCGGTTTTTCTGTACATAACCCAGACAAGCGCTTCTCTGGGATCCCCATGTCTACACAGAGTTGGGCACTGCACTGGACTCCTCTGATCTACCTGAGAGCTGGTGCAGCTTGATCAGCTGTCAACCTTAAATGAAGAGGCTTAGAAAATACATGGAAGCATCAAGTGCATCCCAGCACACAGCCTCAGGACGGCCACCTGGGGGACGGGCTCCACACAAACAGCGTCAGTTTTCCCCAGTGGGAAAGTTAAGGCATTGCTCGTATAGGCAGGGACTGAGATGTCGATGTGTGTTCCACAGTGATTTGGCCCATTACAATGGCTGCGCTCCTTAAAGTGAGGGAGCAGTGATCTCGGGGGCCTTGTCTCTGGTGCATTTGGTCATTTATAGGGAAAGAAAGGCAAAGGTTGCAGCTGCATACTTTGTGACTCCAGGTGCATAGCTGCATTCCTTCCAAGAGTCAATGTTTTGAATGCTTTTTTAAATTTCAGTTTCAGGGGGCACATGTGCAGGTTTGCTGCGTGGCTGTGTTGCGTGATGTGGGGTTTGGGCTACCTTTGAACTCATCACCCAAACAGTGAACGTAGTGCTCGACAGGTAGCTTTTCAACCCTTGTCCCCTCCCCTTCCTTCCCACCTCCCTTCTGGAGACTCCAGAGTAAAGTTCCAATGGCTTTAAGTTTGAATTATATTAAGTTTGACTTACTCAATTTCACACAGCTTGATAACCAAAGGCCACACAGTCATGCCACCTCTTAGGAAAAAGCAAGGGGTTCTGTGGATCTTAGCTGTTAGGTAAGCGAGGTGTACTCATGCAGACTTCATTTCAAGCTCTCCTCTCCTTCCTCCTCAATTCAGGAACCAGCAAGGGGAAGGTGATGGGCTGTGACATAGGTCACGCTCACAGGATCCCTGTAGCATGGAAACAAAACAGTGTCTTTTGATCTCTAGGTGGTTAGGCTGTTTCTAATTCCCATGGAAATGTTTTTACTAGTGCCTACCATAAAGCTGCTTACATTTGTGTTGGGGGAGATCAGATGCTCTCAGCTGCATTTTCAGTGCTGTGACCTCTTTTCTGGATCTGAGAGGGAATATGGCAGGTATCTGTCCCAGGTGGTGGGCCACTTCCCTGGCTCTCTACCTGCAGAAGAGGTGACAGTACACAGCTCTGGAGAACATAAAGAGGGCACAACTGAGAAATGCTTAAGGAATACAGGGAGCCAGATTAAGGATCTAGTTATCACCTGAGCCTAATGTTACCACTGATCATGGATGTCAGACACTATGTGGTCCTGCTATGCACAGGGGCCCAGGAGTTGCCCTGAAAGAAAGCAGCAGCTTGGATTAACCGAGCTTTAGATCCAACTTCTTGCTTATAGTAAGTGCACAGGATGCAGGAGTGGATTAAACACCTCAAACAAACAACAGTGTGTTCAGGAAAAGCTGGGAGGGAAGGGATACAGGGGTTCCTGCTTCCAACATCAAAAGATTTCAGAGATAGAACCACCACACATGATACATGATCATGGATTGGGTGGCGAGGGAAGCGGCTAAAAAGTATGGGAATATATATATATATATATATATAAACACACCTCTAATACACACATGTGCGTGTATTAGATGATATAGGAAATTAATTTTGTTAAGTGTGTCTCTTTTCAGAAATACATGTTGAAGTACTTGGGGGTGATATGGTGTCTAGTTTACTTTTAGATGGTTAGATATGTATGCACACAAAGCAAGTAAGACAATTATTGAATCTCAGCAGCTGCATTTATGGGTGTCCGTTGTACTAAACTTTTGCATAGATTTTTTTTCATCACAAAAAAAAAAACAACTTAAAAACTGCAATACTTGTCAATCCCCCACCGTGAAAAAACCAAATTGAAATATACCTGGTTAATTATGAATATTAACCACTATTTAGAGGATTAAGTGTGATTTGTTTCTCTTCCTTCACCCCATTGGCCTCAGGAATGGAAAACACTTCAAAGGGAGAAAAACTGTGGCCATGAGCCTCCACCCCATCTCATATCCTGTCTGCGTCTTGTGTCAAAGCCAGTGAGGGAAAAATCACTATTTAAATTGTCACAATGGCTAGGCGCAGTGGCCTACACCTGTAATCCCAGCACTTCAGGAGACTGAGGCAGGAGGATCACTTGAGCCCAGGCGTGGGAGGTTATACTGAGCCCTGACCATGCCACTGCATTCCAGCCTGGGTGACAGCAAGACCCTGTCTCTCAAAAACATTTTTTAATAAAAACAAAAAGTAAATTCTCACACATTACTAAGATGCATTAGGCTTGGCTGGGAGATGGCCTTTCTTGTTCACCACTGCGCTTACCATTTCCTGCTGTTAAAATTAGAATAACCTTTATTCAGGATGTTCTCCTCTGAGATGAAACGGATGTCAGATTCTGGGAGCCAGAGGAACATACTGCGACGCACTTCCAGACTTGGAGGAAGAGTGAGCAGGCACACAGATTCTCGGGAAGACGTCCAGGGCCGGGGGACATTCATTGTGTGTTCACCATCAGCTCTGACAGCCCGGCTTGAAGCTTCCTTCTAAGGACAGAGACTGAGCAGAGACCCCATGTGTCCTGGGCCCCAAGGGATAAAAGCAGAATGTGCAGGAGCCTGTGCAAATGAACCCATGACCCTGGACAGCTAGCAGACTTTAAAAGCGAATTCCAGGTACAAGCTTGTATTCTTAAACATCTGCCTAAGGCTGCCATGGACCAAATTCTGAAAGATACCTTGTTGCCCTAGAAATGTCTCCCAAAACTCAGTAAGCCACTAGTTTCCCAAATCTGTCCAGAGACTTGGCTCCCATCTCCCCCAGTTACATTACCTTCTTCCATCAAATCCATGCTCCACACCAAGAGGAAAATAGCACCTAATTCTGATTCACGAAAACATCTGCCCATGAGACGGTACCCTGCAGGGCCCAGCCTTGGCCTTAAGGCCAGGGTTGGGGGTATGACACTAGCCCCCCTCAAGAGCTGTGCCTCACCTTACACAACCTCTCCACTCCTTACTCTGGATGAGGTAGAAATGCCACTAGCTCTACTTCCTGTTGACATGGGGACATTGATCCTCTCTAGGGTTGGGAAACAGGATTTAGACCTAGAAATGGACTTGATGGCCTCAAGGGAGAAAAAGCAAGAGCAGAGCAGAAAATGAACAAAATGAACAGGAAGGGACCGCAATGGACAGGGGGTCACAGAAGGTGGCCTGTTTTAGAAGAAAGCAGCAGCCTCTTCGGGGCGGCATGCAGGTGAGAGGAGCCGTCGGTCAGGGCACCAAGGAGCCAGCCAGGCAAGCAGGGCCCTTGGTGGCACAGGTGCCCCACGATCTGCAAGAGGATTCAGTGAAAATGCATGCTCAGAAGCTGCACGTGAGCCTGCCGAGAACACCTCCCATGTTGAGTTGCTCCACGCTCTCCAGGCTTGGTCCCTCGCCAGGCTGCCTGGCAGTTCCAGCCCTGCAGCCCCTCCTCACAGGGCCGTGGGCCTCCCACCTTGCCCATCTGTCCTAACCCACCAGCTTCCTCAGCAAGTAATTCTTTAAAATGAATCCATTTAAAGAATACTAAGTACGTTATAGATGGCACTCGTGACAAAAATGAGAATTCCAACAACCACCACACCCCTAGACTTTCTCATGTAAATGGAAGGGCGTTTCAGAACCTCAGTGGCACACACTGCCAGGGCCGGGCTCCTCCATTCTGCTTCCAGCGCCTTGTGCTCCCTGGGCAGTGCTCAGCCCTGGGAGGAGCCAGTGCAGCTGTCACGCGGGCATCTCCTGTGGGCGTCTGGTGAGGGTGCCGTCGTGCAGGTGTCTCGCAAGACTGGCTGTCATGCGGTGGCTGCAGAGGAAGCAGCCATGGTATCTGTGGCTGGGAGGCAGCAGGCGTGGGACCCAAAGGTAGTCACTGTCACCTGGGCCCGCAAACCCTGAGGACCATGTCCCAAAGGAAGCACCACCCTCGGCCAAGACCCTGAAACATGAGCACTTTGGGAAGATGCTTTCATGTAGCCTGGAGGGAGACAAAAGTAGCTTCCTGGCACTTGGGTGGTTGGTGGCAGAGGCTGCATGTGGAGCTGCGATGCTGGCCTGAAAGCCAATAGCTCCTCCGCCAAGAGCATCCCAGACCCCAACCTCGGCAGCATGCAAGGGTTGGGGAGGATATGCCTTAAAGGTGATTGTTTTGAGTATTTAATAGAAGTACTGCAGTCGGGCCAGGCTGAGGCCGGGCCACAAGTGGATCCCGCAACAGAGCACAGCTCAGATCAGTAAAGGCCCAGAGTAGCGAGTTGCCCAGGCCACACTCGTGTTGCTGGCACAGGCCACGGCCTCCTGAGACAGTACTCGGGCCACCATACACCTTATGAGGGATGCCATCCATCCAGACAGGGGAGGCCGAGACTTGACACAGAGGCCCCAGAACCACACAGCACCAACCCCCATCAGGGCCTGGCAGCTTCCAAACAAGCTCAAGGCCAAACAGCCGTCTGCCTTGGTGCAAAGATCCAAACTTCAGCATCTGACCCCAAAACCCACACCAGAGGGAGACTTTGCCAAAGGTCACGGTGGTGGGGGGAGGGAGGTGGTGCCTTCCAGAAGGGAGCCCTGACACTCTCATAGTGGCTCAGACCTGGCGGAGGCATAGCCCTCTCGTGCTCAGACCCTGGGGACGTGGCCTTGGCCTCTAACCTTCCCGTCCTGAGCAGGCTGTCCCTGGTGGTGTGTCTGAGCTTCTCTGCCCCTGTGATACTTGGCCTCATTCCTGGGAAATGCTGCATAAATACCCACAGCTGAATGAAGGTTGCCCCGTTCCTCCCCACCTCAGCCTGTAGTCTCCCTTCATCATGTGGTGTCATTCCACCTGCAACAGAACAAACTCGTTCCTGGAATTCAAGAGCAGGACTCTTGGACCTCACTCTGAGCATCTATAAAACGGGCATAGCAATGCCAGCCTTGCAGGACTGTGCTAAGGTCCCAGAGGGAGGCAAGGGCATAGCACGCATGTCTGACAGGGTTGGCACAGATAGGTGTTGGCACCTGCTGGGGCCCAGCAGGGCAAGGCCACGGGCTGGTGTTGCTGCTCTAAGCCCTGCCACCTGTCCCCTCCCGAAAAAGCAATGGGAGCTCGGGCAGACGTGGCCTGAGCCCGTCCCAGCTGACCGCAGCAGCAGAGGCAGCCAAGCCTCCTCCAAAGCCCACAGGAACAGGTGGGCAGTGTGTTCAGGTGGCCCTGCCACTTGTCACTGTTTAAAAATTGGGTTTTTTAAAAATAACCTAGTAACACATAAAAAAACTAAATAATAGGTACTTAAAGTTTTCATTTTGCTCACTTCTAGTTTTATTTCGTGGCTGAGATTTTTTTGGCAGAAAGTTCAGTTGAATCTTCAAACACTGGCTGTTTGAGCTGGAGTATTCCAATTCAGGGAACTGAAATAGATTAATTCAATCAAAAACCGTTTACTTCCTCAGGGGAAGTAAACTAATTTCGTTTTGTTTATCTCCCTCCCACCCCAGCCTTTCACTGGGCCAAGTTATTCTCTAAGTTTAATAGGTTGACATTCTTGGGAGGCCACTGGCCTTCACCTGGGGAGGGAGGGGAGAGGCCAGCAAGGGATGCATTTTCAGCTCACCCTGCTAAAGTTGAGACAGAAAGAGATGGACCCAACACCCTCTACAGCTTTCAACCCCGTGGAGTAGAAAGCCCCAGACATGGCAACATTCCTGCCTGGCGAGAGGTCCCCTCTGTGCCTGAACTGCTCTGAGCTGACTCCACCCTAGGCTGTGCCTGCCTCACAGTTTTGTAAATGATGACTTACCATGATGCCCACATGGAAGCTTCACCTCCTCAGGATAAGCAGGTACATGATACATGCACATGGCCAGACAGCAGGACACATATGAGGGGCAGAGGCGCTTCAGAGATGGCACCAGCAGGACCCCAGGCTTCCAGTTGCTGCCTTGCTTCCTCAAGATCAGAGGTAGAGCTGCTGAGACGGCGATGGCGTATCTAGGAAGCACCACCGGATATGCGCACCATGTTTCTTGGTGAATAGTCAGTACTCTTTTTCTAATTTTTTTGACATATTCCAGAAACATTAAAAACAGAGGTAAAATTCACCTCATAATTCTTTCATTTTAACTATTAAAATTTATTGTTTACCGCATGGCCTACTGTGCTGCTTCACAGCAGCAAGGGAGACAACTCGCCAGCTCCAATGGGAATGCATTCGCATCACCAGATGACCCGCGTTCCTGCGGCGACGTGGCAGCAAAACGTGTTTACTCCATCAGAGGCCGCCAACACCAGGGCGCTAACGTCAGATCGTCTTGTGTTAAAAAACACAGATTGCTAAGAAAAAGTGGCTTTTAAAATAAACGCATTGTTAAATCTCATGTTCTCAGGAGTCAGCAGAGCAGAGAAGTAAAAGCACCAGGTATTGTCAACAGGAGATAAAACCCACATCGAAGATCTCAGAGACCCTGGCCCAGGAGGGCAGGTGGAGCCAGGGATGGAAGTCCACAACTGGTTGGTGCCAGCAGCATCAACTCTTACTCACCTGCCGATGCCATTTAAAAGTGAAACCTTCTCCACCGTCGCTACTGGGGGAAGTGTTCCGAGACAGAGCCAGAAGCACTGTGGACAGGAGGAGCACAAACCCCTTCCGTGACCTGGATGAGGTGATCCCGGTATCATGCCTCATCCCACTGCATCGCATCAAATTTGCTCAACAATTGCTCTTGACAATACTTTGTCTTTTCCTTTCTTGCAGCAAGGGAAAAGGGCACAGAAAGCCCAGAAACATGACAAGTCAGTGCATATAAATCAATAAAGCCTCACAGTCATGAAAACCGAAAGCCCTCCCGTGAAGCCTCTGTGGCTCCCCAGGTAGGGTAGTGGCAGTGGCAGGGCTGGACCAGTGAGGCTGCCAGTCCTCAGCATACTGCCTGCCATTAGAGGGAGGTCCCCTCATGTTAAGAACTCCCAGCCACAACAATGGGTGCTGTGCTCACAGCCTCAGAACGGGGCAGGCTCCTGGGGCAGGCTCCAGTGACTCATGGCAGTCCTAAGAGACAGGCCTGCCGCTTCCTGTCGCGAATGAGGAACAGGGTCTCTCAAGCAGAGCTGCAAACACCCACCTGGTGAGTCCAGGACAGGGCCTCACACAGCATCATCACCACCTCAGGATGGGCAGAGGGATGCGTGGCAGGCAGGCACACTGGGTACGAGTTGTGACCTTCCAAATGTCAGGACTTGTACAGGTAATCCCAGTAACCATTGCCTTCCTTCCAGAGCAGCTGCTCCTGGCCCTTCGCCACACAAGGGTGCCTAGGCGGTATGCCCCAGGGTGTGGCATCTCTGCTGTCCCAGTGCTGTCAGCCCAGCAAGAAAGAGACACCCCACAGAAAGAACACCTTGAACACAGCCATGACCAGAACCACGGCGTCAGCATCTGGGTTGAGGGAGGGCAGCTCCACGGAACCGTCCCACTGACCTCTAAAGAGAGGAGAGAAAGGATAATAGATGCGGTTGTGGAGATCAGCCCCTAACCTGGAAACTTCCACAGCCAAGGAAGCTGCTGGAGAAACTTGTGGTGCCCGTTGCCTCTCTCTCCAGGACATACCACTCAGCCGAGATTCTCAGTGGGCTTTAGGATGCTGCCTGGGGGTGATAAGACTCTGAGCATGGACCCATCCACACCTGCCCACCTGCTGCCTCACTCCCAAGGCCCTGCATTTTCTGCCCAGACTTCACTGGAAATGTCACTGTCTACACCACCAACACCACCATAAACACCCACAGTTATTTTCCTGGAGGTGGCAGCTTTTATAGCAGCTACACCCATGAGTCCTAAAGTCCTAACAGGCTGATGAGCACCAGCTGTATTCAGCAAGGCCCCTCACCCACCCAAACCCTGTGCCTCCTGCCTTTAGCTTTTTATAATTAAAGTGTTTACACAGACAAGAGCCTTTGGTTATAGCTATTCAAGACTACGAGGCAGAAAAGCTCATCTAAGACTAGGAAGTGTTCAGTATTTCACAGCTTCACCAATATCCTTCAGGCTTCACTATTTTCTCGTCAGAATTCTCTGAGAATGCCCCTACTTTATAAACAGAAAAGAAAGCTGAAGGTCAGCAGCCGGCACCCTACTCAGGCTCACTGAAAGGGCCACACTAGGCAGCCTCAGAGCAGCGCCGGGCGCTATCCCCACCGGCTTACCAAATAACACAGCGCCAATGTTTGAAATACTGAGCTGTCTTCTTTCAGGAGAAGCGTACACTTTGAACAACTGACAAAAGCTAGTCCACTTTTCTGTCATTCATTCAAAGCTTAAGTTTTCATTTCCACATGATTCTTCCTTCACAATAGGAATCACAAAGCCTCTGAGGTAACAAGAGTAGTGCTTTTTCTTAAATAGGTGCAGTCACCTGCTGGACTTGTGGTTTCCCTAACAGTGGGCCAGTCCTGAGCCCAGCAGCCCGTGAGAGGTAGCAGCGGTGGCCTGCCCCTGTTCCCCTAAGGGCTGCCAGCAACAACCAGATGCCAACGCACAAGGTCCCCAATGGCAGAGAGCTAGTGGCCACTGACAGAGCTACCACAGCCCCTCTATTAGGTCTGAAGAATGAGAAAACAATACATCACTTAAGTCTGAGGCTAATTTGAGCATAATTTCATCTGAGTCCTCATTTTGATATCTCATATCCAGAATTATAAGCAATTTTTGAATTACAGAACTGCAGGCCAAGACAGGAATCACTCATTGCTGCAGTTTCAATCCCCAAATGTTGGTTCTGGCTGGTGCTGAGTCAGAGAGTTCGTGTTGCCAGTCGCAGAACCAGGCAGAGACACTTTGACCAAGCAGCACGGCACCTGGATGAGGAAGACTACTCCGCTTCCACCCAGCTCAGGATGAGGCACAGGCCTGCTCAAAGAGCACTCCTACCTCATCTGGTAGAAAACTATTTTTCTACCAGAAGGAAAACAATAGCAACAAGCGCTCTCAGTCCTTCAGCACTGTTTAAACAACCTTTGGACTACTCTATATTTTTTTTGGACAGGGCCTCACTGTCACCCAGGCTACAGTGCACTCTTCAGTTGAGCATTTTTTTTGGAAAATGATCAAATTAATGTTGAGCACTGGAAAAATCATCTTAGCCAGCTGATCTCTTCAGAGCTGACTCGAGAGTGCCCTGCTGACTGGCCTTTTGGTTGAAGAATGACCAAAAAAACCCAAAGCAAATTAACAGCTAAAACTAAATCAGGGGAGTGAGAGGGGGCAGAATGGTTCCCTCACCTGTGAGACAGCCAGAGGTGACTAGAATTACTTGGCAGGTGTGGCTGAGCAGCTCAGGCTCTGAGGGCACCAGGCAAGGCTGGGGAAACAGCAGAGTGGGCACCAGGCTAGGCCGAGGAACGGGGGGCAGAGTGAGTACCAGTGCCGTCCATTCTCCCCAGCGAGGGTGGAGTGGGCAACAGTGCAGTCCACACTCACCCACGAGGCCCGTGTGGAAGGGTGGGGAATCCACCTGCACGGGATGCAGGTCTGAGATGAGGGATCCTGCATGGCCCTCCTGTGCCTCCCTGCAAAGCATCTGCACCCCCAAAACAGCCTCAAAGGCGCTGCAGGGCCTGGGGTCCTGTTCCCATGAGAAGTGAACAGCACTCTTTAGGCAGGCCACTGCTTTCTAAAAGGACTTATTAAAAGTGAACTGTTGCTACTGTGTTCATGTTTCTCCACTTGGAAATGAAGGAGTAAAAGTATGCTTAAGGACAGAACTCATGACATAAATCAAAAACAGCAGCCGGGATGCCCTGCCACGTTTCCCTCCAGAGTGGAGGGCTCTGCATCAAGGTCTCAGTCACACAGAGGCCATTCAAACACGCAAAAGACACATCTTGAAAACCAAGGTTGAAGTGGTTCATTTATTCACGAAAAGTCTACATGTGTTGACTGCATTCTAAAATAAGGCTAAATGGTCAGGAAAGGTGCCATTAGCTCTGAGTGATTCAAACCATCATAAGCAGATGCCAGTGATCATGCAAACCAATAATGAAAGAGCTTAGAAACAATACTTTTATTTTTAAAACACTTCAACATTGAGGAACCCTTCTCTGAAGCCCATCACTTTCCTATTTTAAAAAGTACAGCAGGAGGAGCACAGGACAGCTGTCTTCACACAGGGAAGCTGTGTGTTTACACAAGTCAGACACCCAAAATCAAAACCACACTCTCCCATTAACTTGTGAAGATAACAAATTTGCTTTGGTAGGTTCTTTCAAGAAAAGATCATTTTTCTCCCAAAGCACACAAATAAATATTTATATTAAAAACCATAGTTATTTTAATCAGGCACAGAAGAAAAAATCATTTTTACATTAGTCTTGTAGATAAGAAAAATCTGATTTACAGTGCATATTCCAATCCCAATCTGGGTTTGTCCTCAAATTTTGAGAAACAGCATAAAGAACTGTTTTGCCAACTACGCGTCACAATTCTATGATCGATGTGAGTTGCAGGCACTTAGCATTCCAACAGAGGCACAGCAACCGCAGCCATCATAGCCACAGAGCTCCCCACAATGTGGGGCAGTGGCCCCCATCTCCCCACACACCTGCGATCTCCAGACTTTCAAACACAGTGTTTACATTCCTGCACAGCAAGACCATGTTAGCCAGAAACAACCCTACACTGACTTCTGCTTGAAAGTATTGCAGAAGTCATGACATGGGCGATGTTTTTACTATCCCAGCAAGCAATTCTCTAGGGAGAAGGAGAGTTACAACTATTTACCTGAGGAAACTTAGAATTTGTCAATTTAGCTGTTATACTAAAAATTACAAACTTTTCTCTGCATTAGGGAACAAAGAAAACATTCACAACTTCACAATTTCAAGGTTCTAATATAAACTGGAAGTTTTTGAACACCACTTGAAGCATGTCCCCCTTTCAAGACTTGATAAGTAAACTTGTTCTATTGAAAAAAAAAAAAGTAGATTGACAGATGGCTAGATAGATGTAGACTGACAGATGACTGATAGACATACAGGACAGATGAACAGATACAGATGACTGATAGGTATAAGTGATTGGTACAGATTATCACTTTAGCTAGATGGATGGATGGATTAGGTTAGGGTTGGATTGGTGCAAAACTGCTGTTTTTGCCATAATAGATGACAGATCAAGTAAACCTGTTCTATGTTAAAACACATGCAGACACTGATAACACTGCAGTGTGTTCTGCCATCAGGCACACTCAATTATTCCACAGGAACAAACTCAAGGAATATCCACACTCATGGAACAGCACAGAAGTGCATGCCGAGAAACTCAGGAAAGGATTTTTGTCTTGTTTTTATGTGAGGGGCATACACAGTGTAACCGGAGGTTTTATTTTGCTTTTAAACAAAACATACTTTTTTCTTTCAAACCACTTTTACTTTAGATGTCTGCAACACCCGCTAATATGACCCGACCTGCCGGGGACACTTAACTGGCACCTGATACTGTGCAGGATCACAATGTCCAGGACAGTAAGCAGACAGAAAAAGAGCGTGAGAGATGCTCTCAAACTGTTCGTCAGTTATTCTTGTGGAGGAAACACAGCTTCTTACAGATCTAACACCAATCACAACAGGCATCTCGCTTTGAGAAAACAAACATATGAGCCTAATAAAAAAGAGGCACTTCAGTATTTTATGCACAGTCTTAACTCTGTATAATGAACAAGAGAATGTTTCCTAAACAAAATTATCAAGTGACTAAAATTTATCCATACTTCTTCAATCTGTAAACAAAAAAGAGAGCAAATTTTTTAAGAAAATAAAGGGACTAATTTATAAGTTCAAAAGAGGTAAAAATTAAATCCCTAAAAAGAACCACTGTTATCATCCAATGCGCACAAGAGGCTACTCCTTCCTCAGCAAAAGACGAACATGCATTTTAAGATACTGACATTTTACACCCAAATATAACCTTTGCTTTTCCAGTATTTGTTTACATATCTTTTAATTTAATAAAGTTTAATTTGCCAAGTTAAACAAAATTTAACACAACTGAGGAAGATTCATCTTACCTCCTGACTAATTTTCTGGCAAAACAGAACTGCATGACTGCTGCATTCTCATGTGTCACAGATGGTACATATGTGCTACGTACAAGAAAAAGTTCTTGTATGTACACAAGTTCTGAAACAGAACTACAGCAGACAGCAGCATGAAAATCATTTTGTGGCAAACTACAAATCATTACTGTTGTATTATGGGACAGCATCAAAAATTTACATCTCCAGTTTCTGCAGAACATGGACTGAGTGGGTGAATATTTCTGTAATAAGGCAATCAAATGTATAATCCCTGCACGTGTTCACCAAGGAGTCACAGTGTGCGTGAGTTCATTAAACAATGAAACAGAGGTCCAAATATGAAATATAGGCAAAAAGTAGACACTTTCTAACACAGAAAAGACTCAACAACTAAATGCTATACTAATAAAAGGCCACCCTTGCCACACAGCCCCCCTCACTCCGCCTCTTCCGGGCTGTCCGTCAGGTGACCTTTACTCTGCCGCCGGATGCTCACCAGCCTCCCCGCTGAGCGCAGGCTCCACCTGGAGCTGTTTGCAGAGCTGGCCAGGCTGGTGTACTTGGTTGAGCCCTTGGCGTCATCCTCCCAGCCTGGCCAGGATGGGTGGCCACCCATGGTGTCCTCAGGGTCAGCTGATATGTCTTCAAGAGCAAGTTTTGGAGGCTCCCAACCTTCAATCTCATCTGGTTTTTTAGACTGTATATTCTGTTTTAAAACCAAATTGTCCCAAAATCCAGATTTCTTCTCTGCCTTCAACTCTTCTTTTAATCGCAAATTAGTTCTATAGGAGATGAAAGAGTTAGGTACTGGTGACCCAGTGGTCTTAGGGCCTCAAGCTGTATCCCTTTTACAAACATAAAATTCTTAAAAATTTAAAAAAAAATGTTTAGAAAATGAATGCAAGTCTATATGAAAAGTTTCAAATATTAAAATTAGTAAGAAAAAATTAGTCACTACATGTGGTTAATGAAGTGTGTGAAAGCCATATTTTAGGATAGCACTTGGCAATATATATGCAAACTAGTTCTGACAAGGAAGAAAGAAGTATTATCACACAAGAGAGATCCTCAAGGCAACAGGAAGGTAGTGCTCAAGAGTTTGAGAAAATCAGAGCTATGAAAATCGAGGGTCTAGATTAAGAAACGAGGGAAATCTATTCAATTTACGAAATAGGTTTCAATAGGATTATTAATATACCAAGCTACTGGCAAGCATTTAGTAGGTAATTTACTCAACAAAAATAAGAATTCAGAACACCATCTACTATAAAAAAGAAAAGGTAGCGAGCGACAGCTACAGAAGAAAGATCCTCCAGGGCTCTTCACCCTGACTGTCCGTGAGCATCACCTGGGAACTTTTTAACAACACCAGTGTCCAGGCCCTCTCCTTCAAGATGCTGATGTATTAGTGGGTCACCTGACAACCAGGGAACCAGTTTTCCCCATCCTCTTCATTCTTCTACAGAATGAAGAATGAAGGTGAAGTCACAGCTCTACTACAGCACGAAGGGCCACGTGTCTGCCCTCTGTGCACCAAAGTGCAGAGAAGCAGACCAGGGGGCCCACAATCCTCAAACAAAAACAAACTCTGTACTTGTAGACTCACCAGAATTCATCTTCTAATCAAACAACTTTCCACAACACAGAGTAAATATACCATTGGTATATCATTGGGTAGTCACTGAACTTATATTTTCAACTTTACACTTTTTAAAATTCTGAAACATTAATAAAGTAGCAAGGTCAATTTAAATCTATACAATTTTCTAAAATCTTTTACAGTTTACAAGTCAATCCTTTGCATTTTTAAGTGTTGGGTTTTTTTTTTTTCCCTGAAACTACTAAAAATCTTAACTGTGGCTATAGTCTGCTTTAAGGCTAATAAGTTCAATTTATAATTCTAAGTTCTTTTCCACTTTTCTGTAACCTTTCAAAATGCCAAGAGACCCTCATGACCTTTTATCCAAAGTATTTTTTCTTTCTTATCGAACAACACAACTCATTTCTGTTTATTCACATGGGGGATGTTAACCCCTGAAGCACACATCATGAAACCCCATGACCATCTGCCACTCAACAGGGACAGAAAGAGGGAGGGGGTGAGGGAAACAGACTCGCCAAGCCCCACAGCACATCCAGTTACACTGCATTTATGCCATCAAATCTTCATTTCCACCTCCTCAGTGACTTCCTCCCTCTCCTGAAATGGTCATTTTTGGTTATGACTTACCCTTTGGACTTGGGAGATTTACATCTTTCCAGGAGATGCTGCTCATCATCTTTATTAAACAGTGAAGTTACTTCTTTCCAACCTCGGAAACTTGCTCCCTGAACCTAATAAAAGGTTAAGAAAAATGTCAAATCTGATGCCATTAATCAGTAGAACTGTTTTCTACTCGAATAACCATGGAGTTGAAATTTGGAAAAAAAGAATTGGCAGAGCTTACATTTTAGCTTTCTAAAGTGCACACAGTCTTCTCCCATTAGCTACTGGTCACCTCAGCTGCTTTGGTCTTATGGTCATAACAGCTTAACAGCTTATCAGTGATGCCGAGTAATGTATATTTAGTAATAGACTAGTCAATAATCATATTTTGCCTAAAATAGTGTATGAAAATGATGCTTAAAATCAGACGAAGCTTCCCTTACAAGTAAAAATTAGGTCTCCTTAAAACTTGGGAGGTTGGGTTGGGCATGGTGGCTCACACCTGTAATCCCAGCACTTCAGGAGGCCAAGGCAGGAGGATTACTTGAGCCCAGGAGTTCAAGACCAGCCTTGGCAACTAAGTGAGACCCCCATCTCTACAAAAAATACAAAAACTTAGCCATTTTGGTGGTGCAAACCTGTTGCCCCAGATACTTAGGAAGCTGAGGTGGAGGATCATTTGAGCCCCGGGAAGTCAAGGCTGCAGAGAACTGTGATCTCACCACTGCACTCCAGCCTGGTGGAGGAAGACCCCATCTCAAAAAAACAACAGCAACAACAACAACAACAGAAAGCACATAGGAGATTGACTTTCGAGAAGGTTGTTATTAGAAGTCCCCTACAAGGGGGGGCTTCTCCAAGGTCCCCTGGAACAACTCTGCCACTACCTTTAAGCGTCAGCATCTCCATGGAGGCAGTGATCCTTGCCCTAACCTCTGTAAGTGTAGATTTCTGAGAAGAAATAGTTTTGTTGACTGTAAACAAATGATTTTGTACAATTTTTTTCATTTCTGAAATCAAGGTATAATTAATAACATCGTGGATGCAATGAAATCTATTACTAAGAAGAAAGAATGGAGAAAAACACCTCCTAAAAATCTAGCCAGTGTTGAGGGCCCTTCACATTCACTGATTAACATTCCCCAGGATTCATCATCACATTGCTAGGTCTGGGAAGGGTCTCTCATGGGGTGGAGGTAGCTTTAGAATACTCTGAATTGTTAAAAATATAATACAAAAATAAAGCAATCCTGAAAGCTGAACTGAGGCTTCGGTAGAACACCGATACGAAACAAGG
Organism: Cacajao melanocephalus; assembly: GCA_963573385.1. Taxonomy (NCBI): domain Eukaryota; kingdom Metazoa; phylum Chordata; class Mammalia; order Primates; family Pitheciidae; genus Cacajao; species Cacajao melanocephalus. Next base: position 59,647 of record CAUYLG010056715.1, read on the forward strand.
ATAATGAATACAATTTAGTCACCCACTGAGGTAACCCAGTGATTGCCGGGTGCAATGCCTGGAGTCTCCAGGGCATAACACAGCCTCAGGAAGGGGTAAGGTGCCAAGATATCCCTGAAAACTAACCAGGGACCAACGAGTCCCGCTTTCACTTCCCATAGGCCAGACTCTACTCCCGTCTGGGCAGAGGTCCATACCTACAGACAGGGAGACAGGCCCTCCAACAGCTGTGACTGGAGCGGTGTGAGTGTTTATGAAGTAGGTACTAGGATGGGAGCATGATGGCAGTACCCATGCCAAAGAAATCATCACAGCAAAAAACACTGGGTACCAGGTATCAGCTTTCCACATCAAACGCAACACAAAAGCCTTCCGCACGGCCCACATCACGCTGACAGCTTTGGCGCACTTGTATGCGCATCCAGTAAAGAATTATGTTTGAGGAACAGGGTCATGACATGACCGGGCATGTGGCAGGATCCTATCAAGAGGTCTCAATGAGAACACAGTTCTATAGGCTGACCCATCTGGACTCTGGAGGAAGGACCATGTGCAGTCACTATGTACCCGGCACTGTGCGACGCAATCCCCACCCACCACGTCCCTCACTCTGAGCAACGTGCCATGGAACAGACACAGTGAAGCTTCATGACCCTGGGGAACTTGGCTCACGCAAATGGCCAGGAAGCAAAGCGGGGCTTGAGCTAATGTCTATGTTCACCACTTCCAGGCCTGCCCTGTCCCAACACCATTAGGCACAAGCCTGTGCCTCACCTGTCCATGGACTCCCCGCCTCTTGTCTTCATCTGTCATCACCACCCCAACATGCTATTTGCTCCACACACCACCTGCATGTCCTAACGGTGTGATATGGTGTGGCTCTGCGTCCCCTACAAGTCTCATGTCAAAGGGGAGGGACCTGATAGGTGGTGACTGGATCACGGGGGCAGATTTCCCTCTTGGTATTCTCATGATAGTGAGTTCTCACAAGATCTGATCCTAAAATATGGCTTTCACACACTTCATTAACAACATGTAGTGACTAATTTTTCCTTAATTTTAGTATTTGAAACTTTTCATATAGACTTGTATTTATTTTCTAAACAATTTTAAAATTTTAAAGAATTTTATGTTTGTAAAATGGATACAGCTTGAGGCCCTAAGACCACTGGGTCACTAACACCTAACTCTTTCACCTCCTAAAGAACTAACTTGCAATTAAAAGAAGAGTTGAAGGCAGAGAAGAAATCTGAATTTAGGCCTCGGATCTAAAGGCAAATCTGTAACACTCTAGCAAATAAAACCACTACCCAAAGAAGTGTCTTAAAATGTAATATTCAGAAGCCCCAACACACACCACACACTCTCTCCAGAGAGTCAGTGCACGTGGCTTGCACACAGCTCACCTCTGCATACCAGCACCCCTGCGGCTTTCAAGGGTATCTGCTAGCCCAGTGGCTCAAACTTCTCCCCACTTCTTTGCCTTCAAATCTCTCTTTTCCATTTCGTTCTTTCTGTGGGATGCAGAAATGCCCTAATCCTCTAGGCAGTGCAGCAATGCGCAGAGGGAACCGCTCCCTCTCCTTTCTGACTTCATCCGTCCTCGGGATGGGGAAGTCTCAGGGCCCACCCAGAGTCCGAGCCCCATAAATTTCACACTCAAGCATGTGGCCACCTGCTAGGCAGTTCCACTCACGGCCAATCGCCACCCGCACCACACCAGTCCGGAAGAGGCCAGCCTTCTTCCTGACAAGCTTCCCTTCCTCTCCCATTTCTGCACAGAATTTTTCAGGAATTCCACCCCTTGGACACTACACTGGGCCGGCAGTAGAACCCACACTTTCAGTTGTATGTTCTCCACTAACCACACCAGTTTCCCTGTAGCACCTGGCTGGCTGCTGCATATCCCATCAGATGACCCCGGAGATGAGGCTCCATCCCACCACCAGCCTCTGGAGCCCCTGCTCTAACATGCGCCTCCATGGAGAACACACAAGGGAATCCCTCTCCACTGCCAAGTGAGCAATTAGAAGAGGTTGGAGTCCTAGAAGGTGCAGGAATAGACATGATCGAGGTGTGAGCATGAGAAGTGCTGCAGGACTACCATTCATCCACTACAGGGCAGATAATGGCCATGTGCAGCTGGGAGGAGCAGCAGGTTTCAGGAGCACTTCTGGGGTCCCTAAGCCCAGGCCACACACCAGAACCGATGCCCACTTCAGCACACACCAACACAGAATCCAGAGCCACACACCAGAACCCACGCCCACCTCAGCACACACCAACACGGAATCCAGAGCCACACACAAGAAACGCCCACCTCAACACACACCAACACGGAATCCAGAGTCACACACCAGAACCCACGCCCACCTCAGCACACACCAACACAGAGTCCAGAGCCATGCACCAGAACCCATGCCCACCTCAGCATGTCCCAACACAGAATCCAGTGCCACGCACCAGGACCCGGGCCCACCTCAGCATGTCCCAACACAGAATCCAGAGCCACACACCAGGACCCGTGCCCACCTCAGCATGTCCCAACACAGAATCCAGAGCCACGCACCAGGACCCGTGCCCACCTCAGCATGTCCCAACACGGAATCCAGAGCCACGCACCAGGACCCGTGCCCACCTCAGCATGTCCCAACACGGAATCCAGAGCCACGCACCAGGACCCGTG